>OX411307.1:75819023-75949076 GCA_948150685.1 Rhaphigaster nebulosa | reverse complement strand
AAAAAATGCAACTATTTTGATAAAAACATTTTTTTTAAATTAATAAAAAACATTTTTAATGTTGTCAATTAAAATATTTATTAATTTGAAAACCAATCAGTAGATAAAAACCCAACAACTTCTAAACAAAAAAAAAGACCTATGTAATATATAATTATTATAACCCGTGATAAGGATAAAAGCAATCTGGTGCGATGCGCATCACACAATTTTCACTTACCACTTAACAAAAGTACAATCAAATATTTTTATAAACAATTGCAGTCCGAAAATTTCACTATATATTTTTTGGTTTGTCAAGTTAAAGATTAATTTTTAAATTTTCTATTTAGTTTTCATGGAAATTTCATTTAGTCTCTATTAAATGATATCAAATTATAAATTATTAACTACAATAATCACTTGAGTTTCGTGTGTTGTTCGTCACTCTCCATTACCTTATACGGCATTATATGTTAGAAATTAATTTTTCTAAAATCTTTAGCTTTTATTTAACTAATTAAATTAAATTTAAATATTTCTCCTTTTTTCTCCTATAGTTGATCATCAAATTCTTTCATACTTTATATTTATTAATGAGAGACGGTTAATTATTTCAAATAAACAAAATGAAAGAGGCTTTAGAGGAAACCATTATGGAACTCCGTTAATTAAGCCCTCTCAGAATATGTTTCAATGAGGATAAGACTAAGCTGATATTAGATATCATTGTATTGTACATTGATATAACGAGTTTAATCAAAATCGTCAAAATCTTTTTTTCGAGAAAATTGCAATCATGTGTAAAATCGATTATATATGATGGCTCTACCTGTAAGTCGATTTTGGCGAAATAGTTGCTGTAACATCTGAGGTATATACCTACCTACCTTAAATAAGTAATTTCAGTTTCGTACAACTTTCCGTTTTTGAGCTGGACTTACCATACACACACCATTTTACGAGATTTGGTTATTTGGCTCAGTAGAACTTAAAACGTGTATTTCCATTGAAAACTAGGATTCAAAATTTTTCTCAATCGTAATACTTTCTCTTACTATATAATTCATATATAGGCAGGTGAAAGTAAAAAATTAATTCATTTATTACTTCTTTGAAGAAGCTCGTTTACATTAGATTCCCATTTTCAATTTTACAACATATATATATATATATATATATATATATATATATATATATATATATATATATATATATATATATATATATATATATATATATATATATATTGAGTTCTATTTGTGACTTTAATTTGAAATTATTTCTTTTATTTTTCCTGCTATTTTGATTCGATTGAGAAAAAAAATGTAATTTATATATTCTTAGTATTTTTGATTTTAAAAAAACCTTAGGTTGGTAGTTAATTTTATTTTCGTATTGGTTTAAAAAAAAAAAAAATTCTTTTAGAGAAAAAAATTGTATTTTATTTTGTAATAAATAATTATACCTTCTTATTTCATACATTAAAACAATTTTGTTTAATCTCTTTTTATTCCTTACATTAAGGATCATACAACTTTTTATTTTTTAAAAATTGATTTAAGCACCTTATTTTCTTTTAATACGTCAGCATAGAAAATAATTTTATATTTAAGCTGTTTCATTGCATATTTTAACACTTTTTGCTGCTTGTATATAAGGTTTTAAAGATAATCTTTTACGGTTTCTTTACTTTATGAAAATCCGGTCTTTAATTATTAATACACAATAGACCTTAATTACCAGTTGAATATTGTTCGAATCACGAATATGAACTAGTTTTTATTAAATGAGATTTGAAATCATAGATCAGCAGGACAAGACAGGAAACATATATTTCCTTAAAACAACGGTAAAAAGAAACTATGGCATAAACATTATTTAAAAATTTATACAATATATTTATTGTTCGTAACAATTATCTGTAATTAAAATATTCGTGATAAAAATATACAATGACAAATTAACATGTGGACAATCCAATTAAATTATTGTTAAATATCCTTAAATAAGAGTTAGTTTCATTAATTCATAAATTGTTATATTCTGCTCTATTCATAAATGCTTGGCTTTCTGATATAATATTACTTCGTAATAAATATCAAATTAAATTTTATTTTAAATATTGGCATCATAATCTCACTTTAATATATTCAAACACAATAAATACTGTGGAATATTCCAACCTATGCTGTAATCACAGTACTTATATATATATATATATATATATATATATATATATATATATATATATATATATATTAAAAAAATCTTCTGACATCGTATCTTACTACTTTGTTAATAAAATGTTATTTTGGTGAGAGTATGGTTGGCGTGGAAAAGTATGAAGGATATTATATTATAATATTATAATAAGTTTTTTCTTATTGTGAGTTCATTTATTGACCGCACCCCCAGCCAAGATTCTCCTTCATAAAATGTTATCGGTCATTTAACTTTAATAAATAGTAAATAAGCCAAGCTCAAATAATGCTAAAAGTTAACTTCAACGCATGCGCTTTAAACTCAGCTGCCTATTCGCAAGCCGTGTTACAAAACTCAAGAATGCTTTCCCACTAAATTAAAATGGTACAGGATCCATTTGCAATCAATTGAGTGACTTCTGACAGTTTACAGGGCAGCTATATAGAAAAAAGGCAGGCGGGCATCCAACAGTGAAGTTTTTGTTGTGTTTTTTCTTGCTATTTTCACGGTTTGAAGGTAGATGAAGAATATATTTATGCATCTGAGTAGTGTTTAGTCATTGATAGTGTACAGAGCTCCAGAGGATTACCTGTCCAGCTATTGCCTACAGATAAGAATATTTTCAGTTCCTTTCTTTTTATTTTACTCTTTTCATTGGTTATACATATATTTTTATTAGAGGTTATTCTTTATTTTCCTTTTATTTTATTTGCTATTGGAAGTAGTTAAAAAAGGGAAGTTAAAATGGATGAGCTATTTTTTAGCTCAAATAAAAGAAGAAAACGAGGTCGGATAAAAACTCCACCAGATCCAATACAATTAAATGAAATTGTAAACATTGTACCCACTTATTTATTAATAAATAGAGAAGGAGATGAGGGGTTTCAAAAAGTGTCCCCATTTTTAATTTATAAATTTATTAATGGTTTGGTAGGAGATGTGAAAAACGTCAAGAAATTACGAGATGGAGATCTACTTATTGAAACATATAATGGCAAACAATCAAAAAAGCTTTTAGACTGCAAAATATTTGCAGAGCAGTTTAATATATCAGTTAAACCGCATTCGACACTGAATTACAGTAAGGGGGTTATCAGATGTTTTGATCTGCAATATTTAGATAAAAATGAAATAATGGCCGAATTGAATGGGAAAATTAACGATATCCAAAGAATAAAAATAAAGATAAATGGAAACGAAAAATTCACCAATTCATATATAGTAACTTTCCCCACACCATTTCCGCCTGAAATACTCAAAATAGGGTATCAAAATATCAGAGTACAACAGTATATACCTAGTCCCATGAGGTGTTATAAGTGCCTCAGTTTTTCCCATCCAACTCTTAAATGCACAAATTCTAAAATTATATGCTCACAATGTGGTAATGAAAAACACACAGACGGTAAATGCACTTTAACCCCAAAATGCATAAATTGTAGCGGCGAACATAATAGTTTAGACCGTTCATGCCCTATTTATAAAATGAACAAAGATATAAAATGTATACAATTTAGTAAAAAAGTACCGTACAACGAGGCAAAAAAAATTTATAAACAGGATAATCCCCAAAATTTTAATAAACTGTTTTCTGAAATAACTAGATCTAAGAAAACTCTTAAAACAGAGGAAACAGGTACACAAACAGATATATTTTTTAAATTTGATGCTCCGACAAATCAACAGGTAAAAGTAACGCCAAAACACTCATCTCCTGTTCCAAGCACATCAGTTGTGCTGGAACCAAGGCCGCAGCGTACGATCGTGACACGTTCGGTTACGTCGGCGACGAGCCATGGCCCCACTCCAGTCCATGCTCCCCCACTACCACTCCCCTCTCCGTCACATCCCCCCTCCCCATCTCCCTCTCCGGTCCTCTCCCATCCTCCCACCCTATCCTTATTAAGTCCGTCTTCCTCGTCCTTAGATATGGTTCCTTTAAACAAGGGCCACCCTGAAGGCGATGAACCGATTGACGTAGATCCGTCAGGTAAAGATGAAGGATATACCGAAGTAACATATAAAAAGGGAAAAATTAAAAAGGAAAATTCAGTTAGTAAAACTAAAAATGCCATTACGAAATAAATAATATGAATAATTATTTTTTATATTATTTTCATTGTTATTATTATCATATTTTTATAGTCTTGTTATGTTATTTTCTCTTTATATTGTATTTTTTATCATTTTTATTTCTGTCATTATTTACACCTTATCTTATAATTAATATTTATTCCAAAACGCAACTTAAGCCTAACATAAATACTCCAGCTATTAATAGAAAGATAGTTCATATTGCTTACTTTTACATAAGAATTTTATTATATTTTTTATTTTTATTTTGTTTTCCTGTCAATGTTTATTTATCTATTATTTCTCTTATTTATTTATTTGCTTTTATTATTATCATTATCTCTTTTTTCTCTCTTTCTTCCTCTCGCATTATTATCATTTCCCTCTTATTATTATTATTATTTTATTCCTTATCGATTTATCTTTTTACACTCATTCTATTTATTTTCATCTATTTATTTCTATGGAGATCAAATGTTTTTCGCAAATATATATTATACCTAAACTATGACTCTAGTCCAATGGAACTGCAACGGGATTAAAAGTCATTTCAATGATTTGAAGATATTAATCGAAGATGAAGATCCATTTTGTATATGTCTTCAGGAAACGCATCTGAGACCTTCAGATCAATTTACTCTTAAAGGCTTCGACGTTTACAGAACTGATTGTAGTCCAAATTATGAGCGGGCGTGCAGGGGAGTAGCAATAGCCGTAAAAGGTACAGTATATTCCCATCATGTAGAAATAGATTCCCCACTTCAGGTAATAGCGGTTACACTTCATCTAAATACCACTTTCACAGTCTGCAATATTTACCTTCCTCAAGACAATACCATAGAGACAGAACACCTGCTCCATATCCATAGACAATTGACGAAACCAGTTTTATACACCGGAGATTTTAATGGCCACAATTCATTATGGGGCTCACAAAATACAAATTCCAGAGGACGAATAATTGGAAATTTTTTAGATCTAACTGACCTTCTATTACTTAATTCCGGCGAGCCAACATTTATAAGCTCCACCTATGGCACATTTTCAAGTATAGATCTCTCTATATGTAGCAATTCACTGATTGATATTATAGACTGGACAGTTCTACCAGAACCTTATGGCAGTGATCACTTCCCAATACGTCTAAAATTTAGGAATGCTGAATGCAATAATCACAGAATGCCAAGATGGATTTTAGAAAAAGCAGATTGGCTCCTATTCACTTCTCTAGCTGCCCCACCTCGAGATCTCCCAAATAGTCTGACTATCGATGACGGTTGCCAAGCTATAACCGAGGCTATATTGACAGCTGCAGAAGCCTCTATTCCAAAAAGTAAGGGATGCTGCAAAAGGCCACCAGTTCCTTGGTTTAATGACGATTGTAAAAATGCTATACGGCTTAGAAGAAAAGCGCTTAAGAAATTTCAAAAAAACATGAATCTGGCTAATCACATAGAATATAAAAAACAAAGGGCTATGTGTAGAAGAATTATAAAATGTCAAAAAAAAGAATCATGGAAATCATTCATAGAGTCCATTAATTCTTCTACCCCTTGCAAAGTTGTATGGGACAAAATAAGGAAGATAAGAGGAACCAGCTCTTCTTATAGATACACCTTAATATGCGAAGGGAAATTATGCGACAACCCAGAAATGATAGGAAATAAATTTGCCGACTATTACGCTGAGATGTACACAGCTATTCCTAGAGACAGTACCTTTCAGAAATTAGACTTCTCCGGCAATAACCCTTATCAAGATTATAATGTACCATTTACTATGTGGGAGCTCCAATCTGTACTTCAAAACGTCAAAGGATCTTCACCCGGACCTGATAATATACATTATACTATGATACAAAATCTTCCAAGTCTTACACTGAACTGGCTTTTAGATTTCTACAATCACATCTGGCTTAGTGGTGACTTTCCAAGCAGCTGGCATCAATCTATAGTCGTCCCTATTCTGAAAGCTGATCAAGATAAGCGCTACCCATCCAACTACAGACCAATTTTTTTGACCAGCTGCCTGAGTAAAATAATTGAACGCATGGTAAATAAGAGGCTCATATGGATCCTAGAAAAGTATCATTACATCCAAAACTTCCAATGCGGTTTTCGTAAAAGGAGATCGACTATAGATCACCTGGTTCAAATGGAAGCCGAACTACAGTACGCATTCATCCAAGAAGAACAAGCTGTGGCAGTTTACTTTGATATGCAGAAGGCCTTCGATAGAACCGACCAGCGCTCAATATTAAAGAAACTGCAATCATTGGGATTCAGTGGTAATTTACCCAAATTTATCCAAGAATTCCTCTCGAACCGCTCCTTTCAGATCCGTATAGGAACATCATTGTCGAAGCAATGCGAACAAATAAGTGGAGTACCACAAGGCTGTGTTTTGAGCACCACGCTTTTCGCTCTGGCAATTAGAGACCTGGGACAAAATCTACCACGTGGTGTTAGAGTGATGCTCTTCGTCGATGATCTCGCTATTCTATGCCGTGCAAAAGACATCCTCTCTATAAAAGAAAAGCTCCAAGATGCACTTAATCGCATTAATGACTGGTCCAATTCTTCGGGATTACGTTTTTCTTCTGAAAAAACAAAATGTATCCACTTTAGTAGAAAAAGGAACACCCCACAATCACCAGAACTCTTTCTAGGTGAAGTTACCTTACCGTACGTAAACATCTGCAAGTTTCTAGGGTTGTCATTTGATAGACGCTTGTCTTGGGAACACCACATAAAATCACTAAAAGAAACTTGCACTAAGAAACTTCAAATATTGAGAGTCCTTAGCGGTACCAACTGGGGAGCGGACAGGACTACGATGCTTAAAGTGTATCAAGCTTTGATCCTTTCCAAAATGGATTATGGCAGTTTTGTCTATGGGTCTGCTCGAAAAAATACCCTAGCCAAACTGGACTCAGTACACCACACAGGGATTCGTCTCGCGACAGGAGCCTTTAGAACAAGCCCGATCTTGAGCATTTGTGTCGAATCTGGGCAAACACCTTTATTCTTCAGAAGACAGAAACTAGCCGTTAACTATATAACTAAGCTATATCCACAAACCACACACCCCACTCACAAATACGTGTTCCAATCCAAATTTGCAGCACGATTTCAACAGCAGAGGAATGCCACATTTCCATTAGCAGAAAGAATGCTCATTGCAATTAATGAACTGAAACAAATCAAATTGAACACAATAGAAAACGAAATACCTCCTTGGACGTATATACGACCCGAACTATACCTCCAACTCTCAAAACTCAGAAAAGAAACTACAATAACAGAAGAGTATAAAGAACAATACCACAAAATAATCCTCTCAATGCCCGAACACCTAATAATATTCACCGACGGGTCTAAATCAAACTCATCTACAGCATCTGCCTTTGTTACTCCCCATACAACCCACAAATGTAAATTACACCACCTTTGTAATATCTACACAGCGGAGATCAACGCCATCATAATGGCTCTCCGATACGCCATAAAATCCCCAATTAAAAATATTGGAATTGTATCAGATTCACTGAGTACGTTAAAAGCCATGAATAACATGTATCCAGATCACCCAGGAATCCATTGCATTCTAGGACTTGTAAAAAAGCTAAAAGATGATGGAATATCAATATGTTTTATTTGGTCGCCTAGTCATATAGGCATTAAAGGCAATGAAATGGCTGATAGGGCAGCGAAAGAAGCTCTCACCCTTCCAGGGCGCGGTAAAGCTTTCTTGTCAGCATCAGAACTAGCGCGGCCACTAAGAGAAGCCATACACCAGGATTGGCAGGCACTGTGGGACAACAGCCCAGCTAGCAAACTGGGGACTATAAAGAAGGACGTAGGGCCGTGGAGCAGCTCCAGCCGCAGTAGCCGTAGAGAAGAGGTAGCCCTCACGCGGCTGAGAATCGGTCATACAAGATTGACACATCTCCATCTAATAACGAAAGAGGCTCCTCCCAGATGTCAAAAATGTGGCAATATATTGACAATATCGCACATTTTAGAGGACTGTCCTTTCTACATCAGAAAGTTAAAGGAATTTGGTATCCCTTTGAATATATCAATATCTCTGGGTAATAAGGAGGAAACGGCTACCAAGATAGTCAACTTTCTATCCAAAGAAGGTTTATTGATAAACATATAATATGTTTTAATCTATTTATTATTATTATTATTGGTTTTTTTTTTTTTTTTTTTTTTTTTTTTTTTTTTTTTTTTTTTTTTTTTTTTTTTTTTTTTTTCTTATTTATATTGAAGGTAATATAACATAATTTGGAAAAATAAATAGGAATAAATAAAAATAAAAGGCGTTGATGACCAATAGGTTTTACGTCTTGACATCCAAATAACTAACTAACTATTTATGCATCTACTTCAATATTTTCCTCCGAAAGAAAAAAAAAAAAAAAGAACTTAGCGCGTGATTTATTTTATTCCACAATATAAGATTAAATTAAATAATTTAACATAAAAAACAACAAAAAATAAAATAAAAATCATGTCATGATAGTGCGTCATCTTGCATAATATTTAGCCATATCATCGTCTATTTTGGTCATTGTGACTCCAACAATGTTATAAGAATTTTCAAGAGTAAACAGTAATATATGTTTTGATTATATAAGAAAAGATATTTTCATGAATAAATTTGTTAAATGATACGTGATACGTTTTAAAGAGCTCGTGAAAGATTTTTATTTTTAATTACTTCAATCTTATACATAAATTTATAGGTATATATATTTAGATATAGATATATTGTGAGAGACAGAAGTGGGGTGAGAGATTCGCATATTTACTTTATCTATTTTATTCCTAAAAATGGAGACTCATATACAAACAAATTAAAATTGATAAAAAAAATTTTAAAATATAAAATTGGTAAAAAAAAATTTCAATATGAATTAATGAAACTTCATTATCTCAAAAAAGAGTAGTTGTTTTTCTCTGCTTACAAGAAACTTATTTAAAACAATTAATATTAATGAGATATTTCACTTTGAATATTTTATGATCACTCTGCACTACCACAATCGATGTCAACATTTTTGTTGGCCTATAGAATTTTTATTTATTTTTTTTTTCGTTTTTTTAGATTTAAAACTGCCAATTATTATCGTGAGTAACGGCAAACTTAAGTTTATTTAATAAAAAGGAACTATTCTTTATTTTGCCCGCTTATGAGATGTATTTTATATTGTGTTCGTTTCAAAGAAGGATATGTTTTCCGATAAGGAATTTAATTGAATTTTTTGCAAAACCCACGTTTTCGCCACCCCTCAACCTCACGTATCACACTAAAGTTAAATAGTTGTAGGTGTTTTGCATTTTGTTTCGGGGAAGGGATTTAATGAAAAGGCAAGTAATCATTAAGTGTCTACAGTCGCCAAATAGGGCGTAAGTTTTAAGGATAAGAATGGAAATTTAATAAAACATTATTATTAAAAATACAAGACTCATATTAAAATCATATTTTTTCAGAAAATTGTGTGGGGGAAGGGAGTATATCAACCTGATCCCCTCTTCCTCTACGTACGCCACTGATCTACGGTGCTCCCGTCGGCATGCTTAATGGCTTGGAGTACCGGGCCTCAACTAATCAATCTGAAGAAGAGCACATTCCGTTCTGCTAAAGCTCTAAATTTCCATCAAAACTAAATGATTTAAGATCCAAAAATTTTCTTTTTAAATATTTCATAACGATAAAAACCACTAGTTATAAAAATAAAGGTCGACCAAATCAATACTCGTATGTCATGTATGTATAGGAGTCTTAACTAGCAGAATTGCAAAATAAACGAATGCTACAGAACATCCATTTCCATATACATACGCTGTTACCCCAAGGCCATTCCACTGTCTAAGGGGTAATGAATATTGACAATACACGATCATGCTATGTTCACAGATGTATGGGCATGTTCTGCGAGGCTGGTGTAGTGTGTTGTAGCTGATCACTTTGGAAGCAACAAGCAGGGGCCTGCAACACAACTCATACTTGGAATAGGGGTGTGAAGTGATGTGTTCCATGCGACACCAATTTTTATGCCAACCTCTGGAAACACATTGACTGGTTGTTCTAATCCTCTATAAATTTCATTTTCCACTTCACCGGCCGTAAAACAGCATTTGAGATTCAAAATAAAAGCTAGAGAGAAATGCTTTATTTGCCCTCTAAATGCGTTGGGTTGCTACATATTTATACAGGAGCGTAACTAGGCTGGGGGCTCCGAAGACAGGTTTCGTATTCATTTCGTTTCATTCGGATTCGTATTCGTTGATATTTCGCTCTTATGTTTTCTCACTGTATTTTAGGATGCATTCCGAAAGGTTTTGTAAAAGATCATCAGTTTTCCGTCAGATGCCAATGCCGATACTAAAGAAATTGACTTCTCTGTGCTCAATGATATTTTTTCACAGAAATCTAGCGAAAATTCATTTAAGTAGTCTAGTATGTTCAATACGATTTCGCAATGTCAGAAGTTTAAAAGTTCGACTCCCCTACACAGCGGCGTACGCGTGATCAGGATTGGCGAATGCATCTCCCCGAAATGTGCGGAAAAACGTAATGTTTGTATTTTAAGTAATATTTTTGTTAATTTATAACAATAAACATTGATCCCATTTTCATGCTTATACTTAAAACTTACTTCCAATTTGGCGATTATAGACATCTATGAAAAACATGTGTAATTATTTACAAAGGGGGCCCAATTGGCGCCCTTGGGACGGGGCCCCTAAATGCCTAGTTATGCCCATGGCTACATACTCAGAGTATGGTACTTACCAATCTATTAGATGTTACGTATATACATTTTTACCTTCTAAAACTGTTTACCACACTACATCAAATCATCATTAAATTATATTGCGTAACTTTTTTTTAGCCTCTATATTTTAATTTTCTTTTGCAGGTAATCATTTACAATTCATAGCATACTTATATTCTATATACAGGGTAACATCCATTTTCCGGGGTTATATTAACATGGAATCCAAATGACCGGGGCTTACTACGGTATTCTTTTTTCTTCTCTGGGAAATGATAATAGCATTGACTTGGTCATTACTAATGATAAGAATTAGAACATGGTCATTATTAATGATAGAAGGAGCTAACTCAATTAGAGTAATTCTAACGAATGAGAGTTTATTTACAATATCCAGTTCTAACCATCCTGATGTTCTATCAGCTCTTTATTTTTATTATATCATTGTCACTTTTTCTTTTTTCTACCAATATATATTTTAATTTTACATTCTTCTCTGGTTGTCATATATATTGTTTAGGGCCTACGGTCTGGGCCGAAACGTCGGCATTCGATAAATAGTTTCTTTTACTTTATTTTGTGTTAATTGTGAACGCCAACACGACCACCTTTTCCTTGATCAATACTACGGTCAACTATTCAAAATATAATAAAATATTTTAAATTTCCTACTTCATTATTAGCACAGAAGAACCCATGTTTCAGGGTAGAAACCTCGCCACCAGTGTTCGGCTGATTGCATAATACATCTAATTGAACAACAGTTCGGCCGGAGTTGATAAATTTTCATTGTTGTTGAAGTTGTTCCTTAGTAGGAGTGATCCTGGAAGAAGCCTAACTGGCCAACTTATCAATAAAGTTCGTTTGTGTAATTCAGGGATAGGGGGAGGGGAGGAGAACCAGCAAGAGTTGCTATTTCATTGAAGAACCTACTCATTGGCGAACAAACATCCTTTGTTGTGATCTTTAGCACTTTACGCAACTTCCAGGGCAAGCGCCCGGAGTTCGGTAAAGGTCGCCCTGAAGTTTATCTATTGAAATTCCATTATCCCTTGGAATATTACAAAGAACAGTTGGATTCATAACTTCATTATACTCTCCTAAGAGAGGCACATAGCAAAGTTAAACAACAAATCCTTCAATTATTCAACTTAATCGCTTCCTAAGTGCATTAGTTCCTCCTTAAAAACTTCCACCTCCCGTCAATCGATTAAATTTTAACTTTAATAACGTTACTGACAAAACATTATTTGCAGATCCCATTTAACAGTTATACACCAATTTTTGGTCGAGATAACAATAGTATAGCAATATAGTCTGTTATGTGTAATTTGTTACATAGTATAATATATCTGACGTGACTTTTGGAATCAACATATTTACTTTAGAAGTCTTGTTCCAACGTAGTCAATAAATTAAAAAAAAAAATGCATTTCACGCTCAAGATAAAAGTATTTGGCTCTATCTAATTTAATTAATTGATAAAAATTAACTACTTCACTTTATTACAATTCTTCAAATGAATAAATTTTAGTAAATATCTATAAATATTAGTAAATATATAAATAATGCAAGGAGATGGTCAGGGTGGCGGTCAAATCAATTCAAAAAATAGTTAAAATTATTCAATGAATGCCTACGTTTTGGCCCAAATTTCAGACCTTCTTCAGGGCTACAAATAACAACAACCAATGCAGATGGAAACCATAGAATTATATAAAATGAAATTACATAAATGGTAGAATATAAAAAAGAAAGCTAATAATGAAAAAAAAAATTAATATTAAAAATAAACATAAATCTGAATATTGAAAAAAAACTCTTGAAGATATGCAGTAAAACTAAGTAGACCAATAACAAAAAAGTAAGGTAAACATGTAAATATAAGAAATAAACAGGATTAAAAATAACAAATACTATAAATATGTGATTAAACCTAGATGAAAAGTGAAAATATACAGGTATGATATAAGCTGAAATACGAAAAAAGTGTTAACAGGATGACAAATAAATTATAAAATAGTATGGAAAAAAAGAAGAAATCACTAACTACAACAATAATTTAAATTTATGCGTTTTTCGGTACTCTCCATTACCTTCTACAGCTTTACAGGTTAGACATTAATTATTCTAAAATCTTTAGCTTTACAACAGTATATTATACATTTATATTACAACTCTTATTTCCAGAAATTTGTTTTCAACCTCTGTAAATATTTCTCCCTTTTTCTCCTTTAGTTAATTATGAAATTCTTTCATAGTTTGTATTTATCAATTTGTTATCACTACTATCAATGAGACAGTGAATTATTTCAAATAAACAAAATTAAAGATACTTTAGAAAAAGCCATTTTCAAAAATCGGTAAGTAAGCCCAATCAGACTATTTCAATGAGGATAAGATCTAGCTGATATTAAAGATCATTCAAATGTACATTGATTTAATCAGTTTGATAAAAACTGTAGTGGTTTTAGAGATGTAGAAAATCAAAGATGCAAAGTGGCACTTTCCGTAAGTCTATTTTGGCGAAAAACCCGCTGTAACATACCAGGCATATACCTACCTTAAATACGCCATTTCATTTTTGTACAACTTTTCATTTTTGAGCTAGACTTACCAACTACACACACACTGTTTTGCGAGACTTGGTTATTTGGACTGAGAGGACCTTAAAACGTCTTTTTCCATCGAAAACTTGGATTATAAATTTTTCACAATCGTAATACTTTCCTTTATTATATATTTCATATATAGCCAGATGAAAGTAAAAACTCGATTCAATTAATACTTCTTTGAAGAAGCTAGTTTACATTAGGTTACCATTTTCAATTTTACAACACATCTATCTTCAGTTTTATTTATGACTTTAATTTGAAATTATTTCTTTTACTTTTCCTGGTATTTTGATTTTATTAAGAAAAAAAAATGTAATTTATACATTCTTAGCGTTTTTCCTTTGAAAACTAGGATTAGAAATTTGTTATTCCCATACTTTTATAATCCTATATCATCCCAATACTTTCTCTAACTATATATTTCATAAATCGGTAATTTAAAGGAATAATGATAAATAAAATAAAATTCAAGTATACCAAAATCAATAGCGAGGGACAAATCAAATGCAATCCTGTGAGGACCAGTCTCTAGTAACATTGATAGATATTTTCACTTCATATCTACGTTTCCTCTCGAGATCATAGTTCAAAACTCCATGTGGCTTGGGACCCAAACGAAGTGTACTTTCCAGTGTATTTTTAACGCTGAGACATCAACAACAAAAAAAATCTATCCCCGGTATACCGACCCATATAATAAGCTACTCCAGAACCAAGTTAGGAAATATACAGACTGAACACTACCACATTTTCTCTTGGTTTAGTCGTATTCATTAGGATGCCCTCCGGAGGATTTTGATGACTCCAGAGGCCCTTCTAGGACATTTCCGTATCTTTAATCTAAATCCGGAAGTCTTAGGTCTGGATAGCTATTAGATTTGGAGATTGGCCATTTTGGTTCGCACATATAAAATAATTACCGATGACTCTGTATTATTCGCCGACTCGGTATCAGCAATAAGTGTTTGTTTGTTGTTTTTTTTTTTTATCACTGACTGTTTTATATTCCAAAAGTTGATTAAGATACCAAAGAAAAAAAAAAAATCATAGCGGAACATGGAAGTAGTGAACTTGTCGTGTGAGATATCTCTGAGTGTATCTATCCTTCACCGCGCAGTTCCTTTAAATATTCAACATTCGGATCGAAAATATTATTCCGCTTTTTATTCAAATTAATTACAGGACTCCTCATTCCTCCGGCATTGCTAACGATATTTGAATTCATCTAGGGCTTATAAATCAGTGATTATCATAAATTCTATTATCGTTATACGAAAATAAATATAAGTTATATAAAAAAAAAAAAAAAGTGAGCTGACAATTGGAATTGTGATTCTTTACAATATTTCATCGAGCCCACTCCCTATATAACAAAATCATGAAATTAAATATAATTATCCCATCGAACTGTCAGTAGATAATTATCAACGCCATATGTAATCACTATATTAACTATATAATTTGAACCAGAGACCAATAAATTTCTTGGGTAAATGTCTCCCTTCAAATACCCAAATATAGTTAACACTACCCTTCCACCCCATTTTATACAGATAAAGAACAAACATATCAAATTATGGTAAAAAATTCATATTTCGCCGCTTCAGAGCAGAGCTCTCTTATCTCCAAATTTGCTGGTTTCTGTTTTTTATCATTTAAGATTGTTGAAACTATTGCGGATTTGATGCAGAATCTCTATCTGTAAAACTTAACCCTAAAACTTGGCAATGTGTCCACACATGATACAGTTGTTTTATTCACTTATTCACATGATACAATTCTTTATATACAATGATACAATTGCCAAGTTTAGAGATAGAATAGGTGAAGGCAAAGGCTACCAGTTTCCGGTATTTTATGAATAACGTGTTTCAGTAGAGTGTTATTTTTGGGCAAAGCTTTTAAAGGGTACTTTGGGATCCTAGTTACGTGTGATATAAGAATGGGCGGAGTTGGCTGGGTTCCGTTCTCGGCAATTAAATTTTTACAAAATTCTTAAAACGGCAGTTTTGGGGCTACCACCGAATTTTCGTTGTTTTTTTTTTGTTCAACATCTCAAAAGATTCGTCTAAAACCTACATTCGAACACAAAATAGTCGTAAATAATAGTTTATTTCTGCTCAAAAAAATACAAACGATACGTAATTGCTCACATACTTCATATCAATTCTCTTAATCACTTCTTTATTCATTTATTATTTATGTTATAATCACAAGTATTGATCCTCTCCTCTGCCCTAGTCAATCCTCAGGCTGAAAGAAGAGAAATAAAGTTTACAGTATTGCTCGGATTCGAACCTAACGGTAAAAGGCGAATGGCTTATCCACTGTGCAGGTTTATCCAACTTATGCTTCGGTGATCACAAGGAGTAAGTTGGTAACCAGAAAAATAACCAAAATGGGCTATATCGCCATCCTCATTATGAACTTACAATATGAAAACCACAATTTTTCAGGAGCGCTAAAAAACCATCACATCCTTCTGTGTTTAAGGAGCTCCTTCGACAATTTCTTTTTTCTGTCGATGATGCATTATATAAAAGAAAAATTAAAATTATCGAAGGTGCCCCAAATACAACGTTTTTTTTTTTTTTTGCGGTCTTGGAAAGTAGTGATTTTCATATTAGTTAGTTTACCGTGTACTATGATCTAAGCTTTCTGTAGAAATTTGAAGAAGTTTGTACAGATAATAGTAACTCAGAGATGTCCACTATAACTCGTAAAAAATCATAGATGTGAGTTACCAACTTCTGCTGTTAATTATTAAAATCCAGCTTACAAATGTTAGACTCTCAGAGTTTCAAAAATTTAAAATACGCATTTACTATTATTAGATCCGATTAATTTTTTTTTTTAAATTTAAAACGTCTTCAATACCAAAACCAAAAAGAAAAAGAAAAAAACTATTTTTCTTCTGAATATAGAATGAAAGGGGGCAATCAGCGATAAAATCATAAACCAATTCTCAATCTTCTTAGACTGTAATAAAATTTGGATATCACTAATAAAATTTAAATATCAATGTTCGATTAGAACGAAAGTTATGATTAGTTTCCAACTTTCGACTTTTTTCCCCTTGCCGCTTTGCACTTATCTTCCTTTGGGAACTTCCCCTGAGTTCGTAAATTAGACCCCGTACTGGGTACAGAGGATCCGGATTTCCCGAACCAATTTTCATATTACTCGATTATACTCTATTGGGTGTTCCATTTAAAACCATTTGAAGTTAAATTTTGTGAAAATCTAAGCAGCGAGAGGAAAACGAATAAGGTTGCAGCAAAGAAAAAAATAAATAAACGAAGACCTTGAATAACAAGAATCATGGTTACAACTTAAAGAATCAATAATTACTTCCTAGCTTGGTTTCGTTATTTTACTAATATAAATCTTCTCTGATTTTTTATTTTTTATAATTATTTCAATACAACGTTTGGACTGGTCACGCATCCGTTTTCAAGCGATATATAGCCCAACCCTAAATGTTTTGACAACCCTGGAGTAGGCCTATGATTTCTTATTACAAGTGTCCCTCACAAAATAAAAATAATTTTAACTCTCTTTTCACCAAATTGTGACAAATTACTTGATTGTCAGGTATAAAAGAAAATATATAAGGTGAAGAAATCTAATAAAATGTATTTAAAATAGTTTTATCAATTTAAAATTTACATAAATGCAGTTGACGATTGATATTCGACTTATCTTTTAATTCTTCTTAAATTATTAAAACCAAATAACGAAATAAATGATATATATGACATTAAAATACAGTTTGAATTAAAATAAATAAAACCATTAATTATTAAATGATTAGATGAAATTATATATGGCAGCTTTCGCCTACTCCAGGATTAAATATTTGTAAAAATTTCATTTATTTTCATTGATCCTTTAACCTCCTAGGCATGATGGAGGTACTCTGCTAAACATGCCATTTTAAATTTATTTTATTTTTAATATATAATAAACCTAATTCTTGTAACAATTACTTATTATTTTTGTAAAATTAATCAATTTAGATTAAGAGATAATACACCTTATTAATTCCATTAGATATGAATAATAATAATATTGTTGCGGATCATATTATTATTTTTAGTTCATCTGCCCAAAAAAAAAAAAAATCAGAGGGCCGCCATAGAATACAAATGCACAAGAACTTGGAACACCGGTAAACATTGAACTTCAGGAAGGGCGAGTGATTGAGGGAGAAAATGCTATTTGCTGAGGATGTTGAAATAGTTTAAAATCCAACAAGTGATAGATAAAATTTCTAAGATATTAGTTTATCTTAAACTTTTCGTTGCAATCCAATTTTTTTTTCAGAATTTTCTAAATTTCTTAATTTATCCTGAATAAATGCAAGAATTACAAGTATAGCCAAAATGATAATTATTATTTTAAAGGACTTTCAGAACATGGCAATATTTTAAAAATATATAATTGTTACCGAATTAAATTAACCCTTAAAGTTAATAATAAAATTAATAGCAGGAGTCTCAATTGTTTTTCAAGCCATATATATTTTACATTATATATTAAAACTAAAATGAGTTTGGTACTAAAATAGGTAAAAGATTTACCTAGATCGATATTTGAATTAAATGGACATAATACGAAGCTGGTTTCCCGCGGGGCGTGAATCACAGCCGTGAGCCACGCTAACGTGCGGTACGCTTCTGCCATGCCTATGTCGTGAACGGCTGCTCACGAAAGCAATTTTAACGACTACTTTTTCACACAGAAAGCGTGGTTCACGGTCATGCACACTGAGATGTTTTTTTCGTGTTGTAATATAAATTGATTATAATTTTATTCTATATATAAATTATTATAATCCTAAAAATTGGTGATAAATGATTGAAATCTTAATATTATTTATTAGGCTTACTACAGCGAATAAAAAGTAACCTACCTTAATCTGTGGAAGGTGATGTTTTTTAGGCAAGATGGGATATTATATTATTATTAGTTGATATCGAGAATTTAAATCAGTTGACGTCTGCATGATAGTATAGAAGGATCAATCCCTACTTAGAGAATTTAAATTACCAATTACATGATTGTAGAAATAGACGTATTGATTATTTAGTGTTTTTATTCAAGAAAATATGCTAACACGATCCTTAACAACACATTTTCTGAAAAACATACCTGTCCTTGATTGCAACAAAGGTATGATGTTTAAATTTCGAAATTTCCAACGCAAAAATTAAATCATAATATCATACCTTGAAAACAATCCAAGCATTCGTTTTCCACCAACTCACCTGAAAAACAAAAATATTTTAATGTAATTTTTTTTAAATTAACTTCTACTGGCTTATAAGTTATTAGTTATTAGTTTATCAAACTGAATTCGATTATAAGTAGTTTATATCTCAGTGAAATTTGTTCGAAATATAAAATATTTTATGAGAGATAAAATATATTTATAAATATTTTTTTCTCTTAATAAAACAATATTTTGTTATTTCATTTTATTTTATATTTTATTTTATTTTTTATTTTATTTGTGTTAGTTCATTTTATGTTCTATCGAACAAGGTTCGACTCAGAAGTCAAAACACCTCATCAGGCTTTGCACAGATTATATAAGAATTTGATATTTCAATAGGTACGGGTAAAAAAAAAAAAACATGGCAGTTGAACTGGATGCTGACCAACCTACGTTGATGTTATTGGAAATTTAAACTTGTTAAATTTGTTCATGCAAAATAATTATAAAATAGTTAAAGAAAACAAAAAAAATTCCTAGCTCAAACTGGATATTTATAACTATGATGAGAAAAATCTAATTTAAATAACTTTTATGAACTTTAAAAATAAATTATCTTACATATCATTTGTGTTGGAGAGATCCTTTTTCCAGGAGAAGTACTGAACCGATTGACAAGCGGCAGGTACCGTTTGAAACATATTTTTACTTAGAGTGTGTGAATCTACCTTAAATGGTTGTAAATGATGTCATTATTTTTAAATTAATTAAAAACCAGAATTACCACCAATGGTTGCCAATGTGACCAGAATGCCATCATCATCTCTGACTTTTCATATATAAATTTAAGGATTATCGTTAAAATTGTAGAAAATAAAGTGTTCCCTCTATGTTTAGGACCGCAGAAAGGTGATTAAAATCAATCAGAAATCAAAAGAAATCGACCATGATACAAAATTAACCCCCCCCCCCTCTCAATATCATTTCGAGTTACGTAGGATCCGAAAATCACTTTTTACATGTTTTTGTTACATGCAATCTAAAGTTAATCAAATTCCTTACAAAAAGAAACAAAAATCATCGACATCGGACCAGAATTAACGGAAATATAGCCTATTGAACTTTGTAGACATTTAGTTAAAAGTATTATGGTCGTATAGAACCTGGTTCAGCTTTATTATTTTATAACTCAAAAACAACGCATCTCCTGGATCGTTCAAAATATTCATTTGAAAGTTAATTTTTATTATTTACAATGCTTAACATAAAAAAATAAAATAAATTCTTGAACGGACTATGTCTTTAAGATATAGCGAAAATATTTTGTTTTGAATTTCTAGCCAAAGCGATAACGTAAAATGTTAAAATTCCTATCAAATGTAGAACTATTAATATTTCTTTACTAAATGTGTGTGTTTATTTTTATTGATAGATATATTTGATATTGTCATTTCTCGCTTTTTTTTTAATCTTTGAGGACAGATATTAAGGATTTGAGTTATTATGCCTTTATTTTAGCTGGTATTCAATGGCAATGTTTACAACCTTCTGTATATTTTTAATAATACTATCTTGAGGAAACTTACATTTTAATAAACATTCTGATGGAACGAGGAAATTTTGCTCCCTCCATGGTATTTTATTCAATTATAAAATCTACCGATACCGACAATGCGGTTGCGCAATATTCTAAAACCCCTTCTTCCCCAGAGTTTTGCGTCAAAATGATTTTAATGAAAATTGCCTTTAGTCTTCTCCTTAAAGCCTTTAAACTACCCTATACATGAACTACAACCCCGAGAAAAAAACAGAATAAAGTTATGAGGGAAAGAATATTTTATTTGCACATAACTCGAAAAGGGTACATTTTTCTTCGATTATACAAATGCTCCTTTGAAAGATAATCAAATTCCCTACAAAACAAAAACAAAAAAAAAAAAATCTAATATGGGCTCAACGAGTCGAGAAAAAAAAATTAAGCACCTTGAGACTGCTTAATTTTATATCTCGAGTTTGAAAAGTGATATCGATATGTTTTTTTCTAGAAAAACATTTGATCTTCAAAGGATATTAAAGGAAAAATATTAAAATTAAAAAATGTGTTTAAATTATTAAATAAACTAGCCTCACAGATTTTTTCACACAAAAAATGATGGCATTCGGCACACCAACGAAACCTTAATATTTAAAATATCATCGAAAAAAAAAAAATTTGCAGTTCCGAGGATGCTCGAAATTTTGGAGCCACGAAAATTACGTTTGGAACTGAAGCTCTGCCTGTATCTTCTCTTCAGATTATCCGATATCGACGTTCTAAGGCTCTTTAGAAAAAGGGGAGTTTTTCTTTTCGTACACATAAACAGTTATTGCATTATCTTAAAAAGTCTGTCTGAAAAAATTCGATAACAAAATTGAGGTTTTTTGTGGATAACGTTGGTTCTTTCTACAACACGTATAAACGCCATGGATAAAGCAAATTTCGTAGATCAAGAACCTTTACTGATGACCCAAATTTGGCTTGAATCCTTTAAATGGTTCCTGATTTAATGACAATTTTTTTTATCTTAAAAAATAATTAAACGTTGGCAAAATTTTTGGGAAAAAAAATGTATTTTTATATTCGCCCGAAAATTTGAATATAGGGATTTTTCACGGTGCTAAAACCAAATCTGGCGTCAGTTTCGAATAATAAAAACCGTTGACATACTTCACCCCTAAAATGAATACTGTTTTAATTACAATGGACCATTCAGATCACTCTGAAATTCAATTATTTTATTTTGTAAAATTCAGCTTCGGCCCCTGATGCCTGTGTAAGGAACCATGTGCGCATAGCATTTGGATGCAATACAAAATCCAGATAAAAAAATGATTCGGAGTTAGGGAATTTTAGCTTATGACGGCGATAATAGGTTACTAAATAGATGTATTAAATATCTGTGTGTATACGTATAACACGTAAATCATTAAGTGGTGCTGAGCCCTTAATGTATAAAAATCTAATACCTACAAATCAACCTCACGAGTCCAACTAGTCAAGTATATATCTCTAACACAATCGTTTTTTTGCCAAATGCGGAGTTTGATTATATAACTCCGCTTTGGGAAAAACTGATTAAAAAAAACGCCCGAATATTGAAATTGTATTCATCATACAGTAAGTTTTTTCTAATGAAAATCAAATTCATTAGGTAGCTTATATTTTATTTTTCCTTTTCATTATAACTATTTACCACTATAAATTATTTTTATTATTATCTTTGAATTATACCGCCTTATTTGTCTTTTTAGTCTTTTTTTTTCCCTTGTGTCTTTGTTCCTCTTTACGTCTCTATTGCATTCTTGTTAATTGTATATTTCTCTTTTCTTTATGTATATTATATATATAAAATTTCCAAGTCAATGGCAACTTTTTCAAAACAATTTTAACCCTTCCCTATTATTTAATTTGTCTATCTATTAATTTTTATTTGTAATATTTATATTTTTATTTATTGCTTTTTTTATATATTATTTTAATATTTTTATTTATATTTCATTTACTTATGTTTTATTTTATTTTACCTTTTATATGTAGTATAAATGGATTCTTATTTCCCTAATGCCTATTGCTGTTGAGTGTGGCAACTTGTATTGTATTTCAATAAGAACTTTCAAAAAAAATTTCAATTGTAACCCTATCTATTTCAACTGTAACATTTTCCAATTCAATCGTTATCTTTCCTGACAAATTACTTCATAAATATCATATTTTATTTTAACATTATTAATTTAATTATAAGACTTATAAAATAATTCCGGTATATTCTTCCGATATTTTTTTTCGTTTATTAGATATTTGATAAAAAGTGCGATTTTCGACAATCGTTGTTCATTTATTATTCATTGTTTATAATTATGAAATCTGTTATTTTTTAGAGTGGACAGGGGAGGTTTATGGGTTTCGTCGATTTAGAGATCGTTCATTGAGTTTTCGAAATTGCTATTTTCGAATTTGCCATCGAAAATTGGTTCCTGCGTGATCGTTTCCATTAATTATTTGTTTTGCAGTATTATTCGGTGTCGGGGGCGTATGTTATGTAGGTATTCAAGGGTTCTAATTCTGGTTTTTGATTGAGCATGCGCATTTTGAATTATATAATTATAATAAATATAATTATTATAATTAAATAATAAAAAAGTTAATATGTCAAGTTTTAAATCATTAAAGGCTTAATAGATACTGTAAAAGAGCTAATACTCATAAACTAGAAAAATGAAACTATAGCGTTATTCATTAAAATTAAATTAATATTAGGCTTATGCAACAAAAAAACGAAATAGAAAACAATAAAATAAATCATTATAAATACAGCCATATATGCACAATATTAATATACGTATGTTTAACCACATTTATATTCACTGATTAAATAAAACATTCAATTTACCAGTATTCTTTGGATTTTTAATTATTTAATTAAAATGAGAAAATCATTATACTAATGCTAATGCCCCCTGATAGTTAGATGAAACATAAGCCGTAGTAGAAACAAAAGAAAAAGTTAGCCACCATATTGGAGGGAACCTCTTTATTATTACCGGCAGCAAAAACTTGCCAACTTTCCTAGCCAGGTTACACATCATTTCCCCAAGTTAAAGGCCTCTTGAAGGGAACATTCCAAGTAGAAATTATAATCAAAATTCAGCCGGCGCCAAATGGAATAAACTTGTACGGAATACGTAATAATTTCCAAGAAAAGTGAGATTTGTTCAAGTTGCGGTCGGGAATGAGTTTTTAATAAGGGGATCCCCCTTGGGTAAGACGTGCTGCGGGTAGATGGGAGATTTTTCATCCGCTCCGGGCAACCAGCAGTTATTGCAGGATGGGGCAATGATTGATTCATTTCATCTATTCCCTGTCAGAAGGAGTAGAGAAGAATCGATATCCAATAGCTATGATAGCATTGTGACTTGGTTTGAATCTTAAAAAAGCTCGAAATGATCCAGAAAATGTTTTAAACCGGCCTAAAAATTGTATCATCCTTCATAGAATATATTCCAATAGATTATAGGATTAATTATGGAAAATAATAAGATAAAAACAGCAGACAAATCTGTGGCATGCATCAGTATTATAAGGGTGTTTTCACACGGTCCGATAAAAATCGATGTCGGATCCGACTCCGATTTAGTTTACGCAGAAAGTATGCGTTCCTTTCACACAGTCCGATAATTATTACCTATAACTATATAACCTGCACGATATATAGGTATCAGATCCTATATATCATGCGATCTAACACCGTGTGAAAACGGCCTAAAGCTACCTGTACACTTGAGAGTTCTTCAGTGTCGAGAGCTGTACTCGCTAGTGGATACTGAGAGTCGGCCGGAAATAAGTGCTCACTCTAAGAGAGTTACTGTAGAGGTTTCCAAAAAAGAAAAAATACTATCTTAAGACCCCGTCTGTTTTTGAAGTTAAAATTATAGGAGTGTATTTGATATTCAGTTTTTAGATTATAAACTGACTGCTGTATACAATTTTTACTAACTTATAACTTACAAGTGAGGGAACAGAATGTGAAATTGTACCATTTGCATTTGTCATTTTACCATTAACTTTTATATCAGTAATGTTTATTTAGAGATAATCACTAGCATTGAAATTGTAAAACCGGCAGCAGGAAACTCTCAAGGCAACTTAAAATACGATTCGGCCTCGAATAAACAACTGATTAGGTTTAATCCGGCTAATGGGTACAAAGGTTAATCGTTGGCATTAGCCAAAGAGTGGGTGCCCCACCCTTCATAAATATAATTTAAAAAACGCTGCAAGGAAGAATCAGCGCCTGAAGGCTCAACAAATAAGATATTGAGAAAATGGTATGTTAGGTATTGTTACGGTAATATAGCAACCGAAAAAGATTAAAATCTTAGTATTATCATAAAATAATATAAGTACTTTTGTAAATTAAGAATGCTAAAAGCAATAATATAATGTGCACATATGTGTTTTAAGTAGCAAAACGTCAGATAATAATGGTTTTAAAATTTCGGTAAAAGCAACATAATTTAGGTCAATAGTTTAAGTGATATTTCAAGCATGGTGATTTTAAAGTTTCCTTCAATATTCACTCATAATATTTATATTAGCTTCATGAACATTACACCAGATACTAATATTATTGGATATAACTGTAAATCTCATCTTAAACAGTAATTTAGTCCTAATTTAAATTCGATATATATATATATATATATATATATATATATATATATATATATATATATATAATAGAATATAAATATAAACTTTATTCTGGGACTAGGTCCCTTAATAATAACAAATATACACAAGTATAAAAGATTTAAAAAAAAATGTCTGGCCAAAGACTATTTTAATAAAAGTCAATTAATATTTGCAATGATCTCAATTTAACATATAAGTAACGAGAAAAAAAGAATATCGTTCTGGTAAAAAATATAATAAATATAATATTACTGACAAAAAAAAAATGAAAAGAGAAAAAAAAAGAAGAAAGAAAAACGTAGAAAATAAAAATATAAAAAAAAAAATACGAGTAGAGCAATCCTGAGGCCTAGTTTTGCCTATTATGGCATAATGAGGACAGAAATCGATTTAAATATATCATTGTTGCCGCCGTGAAATCTCCTATGTGACCGAAAGCCACTTATGTCATTTTAATTTTATTAGAAATAATATTTAATCTCCTATGTACTAGTGGAAAAGCACTTATGTGTCAAAAAAAAAAAATCGAAAATGATTGAAATTATTCAAAATGATTCCTCCTATTGTTAGGGTTTTTCGCATTCCCAACAGTCATCCATTCTCATGAATGAGACACTCCAAGATAGTCTTTACATAAGCGGTTTCACAGTTATTTATCTACCATGTTGGAATGTTTAAAATTAGTATGTATACAATTATATTTTATAACTTTGCTTATAAATCAGTTTTTGGTTTGTCCTATAAAATCATGTGTTTGACACACAAGTTTTGCGGCAGCAGCGACTATATGTTGGACTTTCTTGAAGTGAAGAACTATCTCTGTTGTGCTATTCTTTTTCAGACTGTTGATGTGTGGTATCTCTGGTCTACATATGATTTTATCTTTTTCTGCCTTCATGAGGTCTTAATTGGCGAAACTTTTGACTAGTTATATAGGGCGAGGTTGATGGGGTAATTGCGCACACAGGCTCTATACGGTATAATATTAGTCCAATAGCGTCAAAATTAAATTATAACCTTAATATACGATAAATAAAAACCATTTGCTCAGCATTTTAACAACCCTATTGAACTAATATTATATCGTTTAGAGCCTGTGTACGCATTTACCCCATCATATCATTTTTACAGGAATATGATGGTCACTGGTTATTCTATGTTTATCTTCGCCGCTCAAGTTTAATCTTTGCTCTTTGTTTCGTCTTTCATTGATAATTTATTTCGCTATTGAAGAAGAAATAATTGTGCGGGGAAAAATCAACTCGTTCACGCATTTTTTATAAATGTATATATGTGATTATAAACCTTAGAATAATAGCTAAATTTGTATGTTAGTATTATATTTATTTAATTATAAACAGCATCCCCAATTACAGGTGATAAAACAAAACAAAATAGTGCTTAATATATCAAAATAACTATAAATACATACATTTATAAAGGATAATACTAATCACAAAAATATTAAATGAGTTAAAAAAAAATGAAATGCACAGAATGCAACCAACTTATGTAATATAAAAAAACTAAAAGAAAGCAATGAAATGTAAAACAACTAAACAAAATGAATAATGGAATAAAAAAAAGTAAGAAAAAGAAAAATTAGCCCTAGCTCAGAGTCATTTAAATATACAAATAATTAAGAAACTATATTTTAACGATCTTAAATGTATATTGATCTTTTAACATACAAAAGAAAACACCCAGAAATGCAACTTGGTTATTTGATTTATATAATTGTCTTAAAATCACGAGTAATTACACGATTAAGTACTTTTAAAATTGCAGACTATATCTAAATATTCTGTATTAAATGACTGAACCATGCTTTTCCTAAAACATGCCCAATATGATTCAAACTCAGTTGGAGATCCTGTATGCCACCTAGAGAGTACCACAGCTCAGTAATGTACTTAGTATATCATCAATACTACCCTTGACAAGTTGAACTAGGTGACGAATGGCTGATATTGTACACAGTTTTAAAAGTGTGTATTACATTAAACTCCAGCATTAACTGATTATAGGAGATTTTCCAAAGGGTAGTATGAATATTTTTTTTAAAAAATTAAGATTTTAAAAATCGCTTTTGCAACCTATCAAAGTTGCTCCTTTAATGTTTCAATATGAGGCCGAACAAGTAATAGAAAACAAATATGGAATAAACTTAATAATTCAGGATCGGTAAAATCAGAACAAGTCCTAATAAAACCAATGTTCCATACACATATTAGGAGCACTTGTTCTGACTTTACTGATCCTGAATTATTAAGTTTATTCCTCATTCGGAATTATAATATAGGAGTATTATAATTAAGAATTTATTCATGTACTGTTAGTTGTTTATTTCATTTCTTAATTATAAAGTGTTTATGATCAGCAGTCGTATATTATTTTATGTCAGCCTTTATCTCTCCCGTTCCTCTTAAAGTAAAACATACCATACTCAACCTAATTATAGAAGGTTAAGCCTAAATAATAATAATAGTCTGTAAAAATACCGATCTAATGTAATAAAAATTATTTTTTTGATTCAATTAATATTAAAATATTTCTAAACTTAAAGAAAGAAGAATCTCCAAACTGCTAAGATGGAATAAACATCACCGAATGAATAGAAAACCTAAAGAAACAGAGAGCGCAGAGGTTTGTATACAGTAATTAATTCCATCTTGCGCCATTTCGCTCTGAAATTGCCTTCTACTGAAATTCCATTGGTATATGGAAGCCTTAATTAACCAATTACATTACCTGAACTTGGGGACTTATTTTCTTCATTTGACTTTGAATACACACGTTCCCGTTGGTTCAAAAGAGGGTTTAGAACACGTTAAAATGAAATGGGAGCTTTACAAGGAAATAAATAAGATTTATTTAGTGCAATTAATTTATACTAAGCCTTAATGTTTTGTCGAATAATTTACCGGCAATTTTATAATCACAGTTTTGTTAGCTAAATATTTGAGTAATTATTTCATAACAAGGCACAATTGAAAAGGAACCATTCGGATAAATTTTAAATACCAGTTGGGAAAAATATCTGGTGCAGTGCGCGCATCACACAACTTATTCTTATATCCATAATTAAAACAAATTTTTAAAGCTTCCATGAAACATTTATTTTCCATTAAATAATATACAAATTTAAATTATTAACTATTATTATTATGCGTTTTTCGTCTGTCTCCATTGCCTTCTACGGCTTTATATGCCAGATTTTAACTTTTCCAAAAATCTTTAACTTTTCAACGGTATATTAACACCTATATTACTACTCTTATTTCCGGAAATTTTTTATAAACCTGGAAGAATATTTTTCCTTTAGTTAATTATTAAATTTATTCATAGTTTATATTTATCCATTTTTTATAACTGCTTATAATGAGGGAAGGATAATTATTTCAAATAAACAAGACCTAGCTGATATTTAAGGCCATTTAATTTTACATTGATGCAATTGGTTAAATCAAAATCGTTGGAGCAGTTTTACAGAAAATTGTAAACAAGTTTAAAATAAATGAAAGTGGTACTTAGATTTTGGCGAAAAAGTTGGTGCAACCTCCCAGACCTATACCTACCTAACTTAAATAGGTAATATCAGTGTTGTGCAACTTTTCGTTTGTTTTTTTTTAGCTAAATATATATATACACACACACACACTATTTTGTGAAATTTGATTATTAGGACTCAGGTATCTCACCGGATTCGAAATTTTAACGACCTAAAATTTTAATACTTTCTCTTACTAGGTATATATTTCATATAAGTTTCGGTAAGTGAAAATTTAAAAAAAAAATTCAGAAACAAATAAAATAAAAATATAATTAAGTTAAAATTATTTTAAAATAACAAAGATGAGTCCATACAGATTTTTTTTTATAACTAATTAGGTCATGAAACAAATTACTAATGGTGGTTAAATACAGTGGATCCTAGTAATACGAGGGAAAAAAAAAAACTACAATTTTTGCAGAGATAAGGAAAAAACATTTTATCATTAACATTATAATGCCTGTAGTAAATTCTAAAATTTATGTAACACAACTTGAAATATATGATAGTTTTTTCTGTTTCACTCCAGTATTTTGGAAATTAATTTTGTTGAAAAATAGTTATGGCAAAAAATAATGTTTATATTTTAGAAAATTGATTGAGGAAAGATATTTTTTTGAGATTTATCTAATCAAATTCAAATGCTATCCACGGAATCTGTTGAAATAAGTTGTCATTCGCTTTTATTATAGTAATTGCTTTCCTCTACTTGTACCTTACAGAAACAAAAGTTCAGTTTTCAAATGATATAAGTTCTTGCATGACGTGATCCTTAGATACTCAAATATTCGTGGATTATTTTTTTTACTAAGACATCTAATTATTTCCGGTCGTCATATCAAGCATAATATTGACCCGATTCCACTTGAATATGACATGTATTTGTAAAATTGGTGAAACTATGTAGCTATGAATTTTTTCACTGGTATAATCACGCCTTACAACAGTAGCATAGCCGGCAGATGGGTCAGGTATGTCATACCGAATAACCAACTATCCGAAAGTTAAATTGCACCGAACAGACTAGAGGTAGAATACACTGCCCTCTTCGGAAAAAGAACATATCAGATCATCTTTCCATGAACTTCTTTATTCATTTCAGAGACTCCAAAAATTTTTTTAAAAATGTAATAAGTTTATTATTATTGCTTTTTGAATTAATTGTTGTGCTTGACAATAAAAATTATTAATAACTCTGTCTTTATATTAATTGCTGTTGGTACTACTTATTAAAATCTGTGGTTAGACGACAATTGTTACTGAACCAACGATTTTTATAAGATGTTTTAATTATCAGGTATTACTATTAACATTATTCAATCATAAATATATTATTAAAAAAAAAAAAAAAGAAGAAAAGCTTATTAATTTTGCTATGGTAACATTTAAAAAAAATAAAGAAAGGAAATTAGAAAAAAGAGAATGGGACATATTAGTAGATAAAAATGAAGTACTATAGAGGTAACAGAGTGCAGAAAAGGATGAGAACCAAGGTGGGGCCCAAAAATGAAAAGGTCAAGAAAGAAGCCTGAAGAAAAATGTTAAAAAGGATCTTAAAATTAAAATTAAGAAAAGTCTATTACTTTGAAGATTTACAAATGTAAATAGTTTCTGATTACCGTTTCAATTTTGTTAATGAAAATGAATTTCTACAAAGAAGTCAGAATGTTAATTTAACAGTTAACTCATTACTATAAGTTTTGTACTTTTGAACAATACAATTTATTATTATTATATTATAAAATATACCATCGATGTTCTGTAAAAAGGGCGAATCCAACAGTTCATTACTTTACAGGAGAGCATACTTTACGATACATTTTAGAAAGTGATGTTTTCGCCATCGTTATATCGGAGGTTCTACAAGGAGGATGCACAAAAATGAAAGTCACAGATATGTCCATAATCGCCAAATTTGGCGTAAATTTGAAGGATATGTGTGAATATTTGATCAACAACTATTGTTAAAATTACCAAAAATAATACTCAAAACACAAATGTTATGTTGGCAGGTATGAAAATTAAATTTTTTCGTAAATTTAGGGGGGATGAGATATATCCCTCTGATCCCCCACCTCCGTACGCCACTGTCGATAGCTATTGATGCCATAAATCTAAACAGGCTATTTTGTTAGTCTTTTTCATACAGTTGATGTGAGATGTGCTATCACTAGTCTGCAATAATGTAATTTCATCTTTTTCTGTCCTGATGATGACTGAATTACCGAAAAGTTGACTGGTTTGTTACTTACTGGCATTTAAGGGACTTAAGGCATTATTTCTGAATCTTGCAATAGTATCGTAATAGTAATTTTTATCTTTTTTTTTTTAGTTTAATCACTCATTAAACGTAAAGTTATTTTATATGAGAGTCAACTCTGGCGTGTTGGCTATTGCGATAATTAGACTTCCATCAGAGGAATAGAGTAACACCGAACATACTACAATTATAGTGGAATGAGTTTTTCCATCTTTTTTTTTTTATTTTTACCCCCACTTACTTATGCATGAAATATATAGTAAAGAAAAGTATTGCGATCGTGGAAAATTTAGAATCCGAGTTTTCACGGGAAATACACGTTTTAAGCTACCCTGAGTCCAAAGACCAATTATCGCAAAATGTTCAGTCTTGATTGTATATGAACAGCCTTGTTCAAAAAACGAAAAGTTGTACGAAACTGAAATTACGTGCTAGGTTATTTATTATGAAGTAAGGTGTATGCCTGGGATGTTACAGCAACTTTTTCGCTAAAATCGATTCGGAGAAGTGCCACTTTATATCATAGAGCTAATGACTTTGATGAAACTTTCTATAGTCATCTCCTTAAAGTCCTTTATTTATTTTGTTTACAAACGGACTATAGTCAAACGGAGGGAGAGTGAATATACAGTGTGTTCCGGATTTATACAGATCGCATTTTCCCCGACTGATAAGCAGTCTCGTTTCCAAGGCAGATGGCGGTAGGTACCACACGGAACGAGAAGGTGGGGGACACCTTTGACATGAATACCTAACGTACACACTATGAAAGGATAGAGAGGGATATACATGCAAAGCAGGAGACCGAAACAGTTAGAGAGGTCCCGGTATGAAAGGGTATCATTAGGTTAGCAGGGATTTCCATCCGGAATAGCTCCGTCTCATCTAAGTGGAAATGGCAGGTGTCCAAAAAGGATCCCGCATCGTTGACGTATAAACTGATAAACCCTTGGGATATTTAGCTGGCTGCAACTGCCGCGAATAAATCCTTAATGCCTAATCTTCTGAATAACTAAATAGGAAAAGCCGGTTGTTCAGGTTTCCATATTTCCCCGGATTAAGGTATAATCTGATCAAATATTCCCTACCATCTGCATAAAGCCTCTTGGTATATTATATCCGGGTTACTTAAACCGACAAAATTGAATCCAATTATTCCGCCAAACTTGAATACAATATATTATTATTTCGAAAATAAAATTTAATTATAGCATTAATTAATGTAAGAAGTTGTCACTTTTTACTAATACTCTACAATTCGTTAATTATTGGAAAAGAATAAAATAAAATAACTCAGATACTTCGACAGTTTCACTCCATTAACTGTCGGTACCAAGTATGGAAGTTTTTTTATATATATATATATATATATATATATATATATATATATATATATATATATATATATATATATATATATAAGAAGGTGGATGGAATCTGGTAAAGAATCAGCTCCCGAAAGGAATATGGAAAAATGAAATTTACGATTAGTAATTAAACCGACGCACGGTGGTCAACATTTCATAATTAGCGCGATTAAATAGGTTTTTTTTTAAAGTTCTTATTTAAAATTGATACTAGTTGATATATTAGTCTCAATGATTTTGATAGGATGAACTGAAATGTTTACATTTTCTTGGCTGGCTAGCAGTTTTTGTTCCTTGTGTTAGTGCTTCAATGTTTTTATATTTATTTCTTATTATTTAATCTCCTCAAGAAGGTAAGTGAATCAAATCTATAGTTTAAGCAATAAAAATAAATTATTCAAAATAGTTTTAAAAAATGCCAGTGTTTTCATAAGGGTGCATTAATTATTTAAATTATCAATTTTCAGGAAAAAGTTTCCCCTTATTCACTTTTACCACTTTATTGATCATTCCTCACAACGTTTCGGGCCAATATTGTTCAAATAGATCCCTCAGGATATATGAACTATAATGACAAATAGGAAGTTCCTATACTAATTATAATCATGGAAAAGTAGGGATTAAAAAGCAAATTACAAGACCACTTGAAAATGGGCAATATGGGCCCGAAACGTTGTGAGGAATGATCAATAAAGTAGTATAAGCGAATAACTGGAAACTTTTTCTGAAAATTGATAATTTAAATAAAATAAATATTAATTATTATTATTGCCTCAGTCCATTGTCACCTAATATGCAATTAAATATACACAGTCGATTACTTAGAATGCGCAACATTCAAAAAGCCACAGAAAAAAATCGCAGGCAATTAATTGCAAGCTTTTAATTTCGGATTTTTTTGCTTTTTAGTACCTTTATTGATATTGCTGCAAAAAAACTAAAATCTTGATAAAGCCCTGTCTCTTTTTTTCATTACCTGAAAGTAGCCATGTGGTGAAAAACATGGACCTTTATTCGCGATGGCTGAAATTCAAAGCTCTCAAAAGAGATGTAGTGTTTCGGGAAGTGATTATGGTTCCCCAAGAACCATTATCGACGAAAATTATTGATTAAAATATGCCGAGGAGTTCAAGAAACGTAAAAAATTGAAAACACGTATGAAGCGTCCTATGATGGAATACTTTTATATTATTTTTCATTCGGAAAATAGTGTTATCGGAACTATTGGTGAAATCAGCTTAAATCCGGTGACGGTTCCAGCAATGATTGTATACTTTTTTCAGTGAGCCTACGTTAACATCATAGGGGTGCACAAGCACATGCTGTCTCAGAAATATATATATATATATATATATATATATATATATATTTCAATGTAACATTATATAGAACCATGTTTAAATATTCAACAATAATAAGTGTGTTAAATATTTGGTTAAACTAAAAAAAAAATGTTTAAAATCGATTTAGACAGCGTATTCTTTAAATATTTTTTCAGGAGAGTAAAGAATATCTTCGAAACCCCGGCCAGACTAGGGAGGATGGAACCCTCGGTGCTATGGTTCGTGCACCCTCTAATGAAGGATGGCGCGCACACCTATAGTTAAAATCGACTATCACAGGCTTTAACGGGAATCTTCTCCATCGATTCAACATTATTTAGACAACTTTGGCCAGTTCGTTTTGCATAGATGCTGATAAATTTGACGCCTACTCAAATACTGTTTAGATGTTGAAGAAGAATGAAAGTAAATTTTTATTCTAGTAGCCTGGAATTAACTTTCAACCAATATCAACATATTATTTTAAGAGGCCGACGAAAAGGTTTTTTTCCAGTATTGTTTTGCTCTAGCATTAACTGAATTGTTTGTGGAATTATGTTCACTAGAGCCTTTTTGATCAGCGTAACATTTTCTATAGGATAGATCTATAAAATAATTGTGTCCATCTAAATTGTTCATTTTGACCACTGTGCTAGCCATGATGATTTCGAAAATATAGATTTAATAATAATAATATATTTACTTTTGCCCAATACAAACAGAGGCAAAAACAAATATTACATAGCCATCAAATCAAGACTATAAAATCAATAAAACATTAAAAATATCTCAGATAGTAAACATATGACAGTTGCACGATAACAACTCTCCATTAGGTAGCCACATCAACACCATTCTCATATAATATCCAAATACATATAAAAATGAATAAAATATAAATACACAGTATTTGATAATAATTATAAATATAAAGAATAGATTAATACATTTACAAAGAATCGATAAATAGTTTCTGACAACTAAAAAGAAATAAAAAATTATAAAAGAGCCAAATTCTAAATTGATTTAACGAGAAAAAATCCCTGATTTCAGTATTTTGCCTTAGTTTACTATAATTAATTATATATCTTTGCATGTACGAGATATATAATGTTCATATTTCGATATTTTCTCTTTTTCAATCAATAATTAATGTAGAGTCAACGGGAGAAAGATGAGAGTGATATGCACTCCATATGCAGAGGTCGTGACGGCCGAGCACGTTGGGGCGTGGCTCTGGTCCGAAAAGGTGTGGGTTCGATTCCCACCTGGGTCAGTCAATATTTATTTCGCGGCGGTCCCGAGAAATGTATCTTGACACTCCCACTCTCGTAAGTACGGGGGCAGCGGCCTAAATATAGTTCTCAGGAATTGGCCACCAGAAGGCCCGCTTGCCGGACTTGTTCCCCCCAACATTACCAGTACCAGCACTAGTAACACATTTCCAGAAAATCAAATTTTACAGTTTCGAGTTCCCCTTTTCTCCGTGGATGAGTATTCCTCGCCCCTAACAAACCGATCATCCACATTTCCAACTGTTTCTTTTAATTTTATTCTTATTAATCTTCATATCTTACTCAACGATATGAACATACTATGTATGTGTATAACTCCATTTCGGAAAAAAGTGATTCTTATGGTTTTTAATGGAGCATATCTAAAGTAAAAATAATAATTTTTTGGGATACGCAATACTTCCCCATTTCTCGCAAGCCGTAGAGGCCGAAGCAAGAGAAAAAACTAGTTTCAAGCACGTTTTTGGAGTATTACATCAAACCTCATTCATATTTCATGAAAATAGGGTTGTAGAGGAACTCTTTGCAAACAAATGAAAAATCGTTGTAGGACCATTTTGGGCCGTGTTCAAGCCATTTTTCAAGAACACCTATTTTTACATTTTCGCGTTTTCCGCGAAAAGTTAAAATTATTTTTGGATGAAATTTTTATTGTACCTAAGCAACACTAAAATCCATAATTTAATGACCCAAAAATGTTCCGTAATTGAATGTCCAAAAATGGCCATATCAGGCACTTGAATTTTTGTTAAACATAAATACTTTTTTGTTTCTTCAGCCTAACATCAACTTATTGCATTATGTCTTGCCACTAAGTCAAAATAATCGATTCTTGGAATTTCATCTTTTCTTGACCACAAAAACGAGTTTTTTTAACTAGTGAAACCCACTATGTCATAGCATTATTTTTTCAAGAAGTTGTTTGGGGATAGCAAGGAATCAGAAAATAAGGAAGAAAACCGAAGAAGATGTCCATAAGTTTACCATTAATTTGCATCATTGTTTTTTTTTTACATAGCGGTTACATCCTGTAGCTTACGGGCACATCAAAAGGAAATTTATGAAGACATCAAACAGATGGAATGGCATATCAATTTCCAAGCGTGAATAATTATAACAATGGCCTGAATGAAATGAGCAGAAGCGTTTCACAAACGACTTCCTGCTAGTTGGCACAGACAATGGTGTTTGTCAACCGTATCAAGGCGATTTTATTCACACTGACACCCCATCAATATAAAAAGCTATTCAACGCATCAATCTTCCAAATCGTTCTAAATTATGTGTGTACACAACGGTAGAGGATAACGAATTAATAAATTGATTAAGCCATTAGTACAGGAGTAATTTTGTCGAGCAGTCTGCCGTGAGTGGATTGAATGGTAAACAGGGCTTGAGCATTGTAAAAAAGATGGAAGTGCTTCCATTGAAAACATAATTGGCAATTGATGTAACTTCGAATGAACGCAGACAAAATTCACAGAGGTACTCTATATTAAGCAGTGACACTTTCAAGTAAATCTCCCTGCAGAGAGAAATATATTATTTCAACCTCCAATTAATTTAAAAAACATCATAAACCTATTTAATGTATAAGGATGTTTCGGCTCGGGTTGTATGACTTCTTCAGGACTGATAACAAGAAGCCGGGAAAAGAATTACAACATTGAGGGGTGTCAAAGGACCACGAACACGACGAAAACAAGATAAAACTTTCTTCTAATTTTTCTAAACTATTCTTTCTTTTTTTTCTCATTCTATTACTTTTTCCTCTGATACTGAGATAAATGTAACTTTTTCTTCTCTTAAATCCAAAGTTCTATCATCAATCATATAAATCACATTTATGATTGACAACTTTACAATCCATTTTTGTAATCCACCTAAGGCCTCGTTTCCACTCGATGCGTCGACAAAAATATGCGACGATGGGGAGAGCGTATCACAGCCTAACTTTTATTTCTTAATTACTTTTTTTCACACAGACAGGAGGGTGCTAAGGGTCCCAGCCCGATCCTCCCTTTTATTATGTATAAAATAGAAGAAGAGTCTCAGAGACTCCGTAGAGTCATTGTAAGCGTTAATACCCTTCTGATAATATTTTCCTCGATTTTTTCAATAATAAATAGTTTAAGTCACATTTTTGTATCTAATTACTGCAACTCCAAGTTAGCAAAATCCAGGTTCAAGTTTAAAAGAGAAAAAAAATTATATTTAAAAATTGCAAAAATTATTCCACATATTCATTCCACTAGCCTGAAATTGCATCTCATATTAATTTATTATGTTCCCACATTGGTAAGGGAAATATTACTCAATCAAATACCATAAGAATTGAATCTAATTTTCAAATCAAGTGGTATTGATAAATATTCTCTGGGCACTTAGCCATCCTTCACTCTAAAATCTTCAATTTACTGATTCAATGATTTCTAGTAAATTATTGTTTAATTATCCATTTAATTAATAATTCAATTAATTCATTATCAGCGCAACAGACGCATGAAGCGGTCCTTGGCCAGCTCAACTGCTCTTCCCCAGACCTCCGTGTAGATAGCACGTCTAATGGACATTCCTGTTTTCTTCAGATCCTCGGAGATGCTGTCCTTCCATTTCCCCTTCGGCCTTCCACGAGGCCTTGCTCCATCGGGGTTTCCAAAATACAGTCTTCTGACTGTCCTTTCCTCACCCATTCTCATTACGTGCCCCAGCCACCTAATTCGTAGTACTCTTACTTCGTTTCCCAATCACTTAGGCCATTATAAAGTGTGTACAGCTCTTTGTTATTTCTGAGTCGAAACGAATCATTCTCCTCTGCAAGTCCATAAATGCGTCTTAGGATCTTCCTTCCGAGCCTGTCAATACGTTCAGCTGATGCTTTACGCAATGTCCAGGTTTCAGATGCATATGTCAGGACGAGTCAAATTGTTTTATACAGTCTGAGTTTGGTTGTGCAGCTGAGGACTCTACATCTAAATATTTTAGATTAACCGAAATAAGATTAGCTGTCATTATTCTGCACTTTATTTCTTCTTCCTCATCCAAGGAAGCGTTGATCATCGACCCCAAGTACTTAAAACTTTTAACACACTCAAATCTGTAGTTTCTATGTAGTGCCTCTGACATTGAACTGGACTCTTCTTCCTTAAAATGAGGATCTTTGTCTTATCCTCGTTAATCTGGAGACCCATTATTCTTCCTTCCATATCCAGCACCATGAATACTTCCTTGATGCTCTATTGAGTCCTCCCTGCAATGACAATATCGTCTGCATACGCCACCACTTGTTTAATCTTGTTAAAAAATTTTCCATGGGACATCAATCCTTCTCTTTTTATAATCGCATTTAGGACTATTTTGGACAACAGTGGAGCAAGAGAATCCTCTTGTCTCAATCCTGAGAATGAATCTCCAAAATTTCCGACAATCTTGACTGCCAACCGTGTCCTTCATCGTACCCATTGTAAGTCATATTAGTTTAGCTGGTACATATACTAAAATTGGAACGATAGAGAGAAGATTAGCATCTTTGATTATATATAAATTAAAAAGCTTTTATAGATTGAACAAATCCGTGAAAAATTAATAATATCGCCGCTGAAAAAAGTAAAAATAATCATAACAACCTTAAACTAACAGCGGATTAACAATTCTAAATAAGTACTTACCTTTTTGCGAACAGCGATGGTAATATAATGAAGCGATAACGTTCAAGATAATAACTATTCTAAAGAGAAAATGAAGCTAACATAAATACAAAAGAAATATTACACTCTTTCAAGAAGTGTAGCACGAAAACCCCCCAAATAGAAAAACTTAACCGAATAATTCCATCAAACTTTTTCAATTAGTTTGCCGAGTGTGAATTTCTTCTTTCATTGTCTTCAAACTTATTGGTGCGAGTTTTATCTTCGGAGAAAAAAAAAAAAAAAAAAGAAAGGACAGTATTAAAAGGAACTCCTTTCGGCTCAATAATCCGTAGATAGAATGATTGCCAAGTCTGTTTGAAGTGATGAAGATTTATATTAAGATAAAGAATTACCGATTCCGATATTTGAAAGAGAATACAAGAATAGTGCTAAGTAGTTCTGAAATAAGGCGATTTATTTAGTAGTTGAAAATAGCCCTAGTTCACTGCATGTACAAACATTTTAATGGATATTTTCAGCTGTTTGAAAACATAAATGTGATTTTCATTATATATATGTATATAAACATGTACAGAAATTATGTAGTAGGTACTTTATTAAGGTGCGTACACACTAGCGATTCGTTCAATGCAATCTGAGCGCGCTTCGAACTTAAGCGGCTCGCACTGTATGCGTTGAAATTTTTAATCCGGTGATTCATAGAAAAAAAATTGTGCATTTAGTAGTCTTTCAGAGTAGTTTTAAACATGTATAATAATAGAATAATCCTAGAATAATATTTAAGTTATGGTAAAAATTATCGACATGAAGGATTGGTTTAACTTGATCTAAATTTTGGATGGTTTATGGATATAAATAAATAAAATTGGGTTTCTGGTGTAAAGAGACAAAATAGGTAAGAGGTGGAGAGGTTGAATAAAATCTAAATTAAATAAGGAGTGGTCGAAAACTAAAATAAAAATAACTAAATAAAATTAAATATATATATATATATATATATATATATATATATATATATATATATATGTATGTATATATATATATATATATATATATATATTTAAAAAGAATAGGAAATAAAAATATCAGAAATCAAAAGTTAAGCAGATGTTAGTATATGTAATGGATTGATAATACTCAATACTATCAATACTAACATCTGGTTAACTTTTGATTTCTGTAATATATTATATTTTTATTTTCTATTCATTTCAAATATCTTTCTTTTTTTTAAATTTTATTTTGTTGTTGTTTATTTTCGTTTTTAACAACTGCTTATTTAATTAAGACTATTCAGACTCTCCATCTCTTTCCTTTTTTGTCTCTTTACACCAGAATCCACATTTTATTTATCACTTAAATATTAATCTAGGATTATTCTATTCTATTATTCTATTATTAAACATATTATGGTATAGTATAATTACAACTAATAGTATAGTGTTGACAAACGGCTCCTCTCAGAAAGCATCCAATTGGAATGCCTTACCGTCAAAAATTTCAAATTTCAATCAAAAAACTTATAAATAAAATCTATTCCTAATCTATTCCCAAATGTTCAATTAATTAAAACAACAATAACTTGTTATGGTCCGTTCCCATATCCCACCATTCACTAAGATAAAAAATGATATCATCGATCTCACAGCTTCGAAATCAATAATATTTTGTCTCCATAATTCAAAAATTTAAATACTAACATTTTTTAATGAGGAACTTTGAAGGATTTCCATTAGTCGTTTTCTTATCATAAAATTGGTATTCGTCGTATTTTTTCGTGCTTTATCATTTTTTTCATTTAAAAAGACAAATTTATTAAAACGAAAAAACATTTATTTTGTATCTAGTTTATTTTGTCAGACAAAAGATATTCGGTGATGCTATGCGAACCAACTGATTCTTTAAATGCAAAAAGTTTTATTGACACAAAATAAATCTTTATTATAAAAAAAAAAAGAAAAAAAAAAAGAAAGTTATATTAATCTTTTCTTTTCAGAAAGTCGAAATATTCTGCAAAAGATCGATTTAAATATTAATAACACTTTGTTGAAATGAAATATTTTTTAATAAAACCTGTTCTAACAAATTGTTCATACTAATTTTCTATTGTATGCCTCAGAATGTAAAATTGAAATGATTTTTGAATATATTTTAGAATTATAATACATGGAGTATTACAAGGCACTACACCGGTAATGCTATTTTCGATTCGTATGATGTGATTTCTGGAAAACTATTGAATATGGTATATTCGTGAGCGTACTATCTAATAAAATTGTAAACAGACTAACATGGATGAGTCCAAAGAAACGAGAGATAGATCTGTTAATTTCCAATGAAGAAATAATCAGGAATTTTGACTCCGTGTGTTTTGAAATTACGAGTAACGAACGCTTGATAAAAGTTTTAAAATAAATTTGTTTTGTTTTTATGTTACTAAGTTGTTGCATAAACCGGTTCATTTAAATTTTCAACAAAGCAATATTCACTGATAACCGGGTTTAGTTGTAGGGAAAATAGATAAAAGCCAGGTAAACAGTTTTATAACATTTAGATTCATAATTAAATATTAACGTAATGTATCGCTTATACAAAGAACACCTATTAACTTTGGGTAAGAAGCCAGTAAAAATTGGCAAATACCGACAAATATTTCGTAGTAATAAATTAAAATTCCATAAACCCCAGAAAGATTTGTATAAGAAATATGTCACATTGAGCGAGTTTTCGAAAGAACAGAAGGAAGCAAAACAAAACGAATACACATAAAAAACAAAGGATTGGCAAGACAAAAATGGGATTATAGATGCTAAGAGTGACAAGGGTGTGGTCGGATTTAACTTTGACTTGCAAGCGGTACCTTTAACACGTAAAGGTGCAGCGGGGCAATTTTTTTAGTGGGAAACCAAGAAGTTAGCTGCTATACTTGGAATGGGGCCGAAGGAAAGAGGGGCAGTGTGGAAATCGCTACGTTTATTTTCAACTACGTAATGTCAAAAATAAATGTCTCTTGTGTTCGAATGATGTCAGACAGCTGTGGAGGACAAAAAAAAAAATATAATTGTTTCTGTATGTGTTTGCACCTTCTAAAAGTTCATCCCATGCTTAAACATATTGATCACGTGGTGTTTGATACAGTACACAGTCATATGGAATGTGACTGAATCCATTCAAAAATCGAGCGCAAAGCTAAAGGCGTTCCTGTATATACACCATCTGAATGGAATCAATTGATTAGCATGGCAAGAAGCCCATTTACAGTGTTACCTCTTATGCATGACGATTTTATTGACTTCGACCCTCAGGGAAAATTCTTAGTGAATGATCAAAGTTCGAATACAAAAGGCAAAAAAAGTAAACCAAGAAAAAATATTGGTAAAAATGGAGATAATAATGCGTCAACCTTCGAGAATAAAAATGAAGAGAAATATCTTCAAGAAATTAAATTCCAGAATACTGTGTGGCTGCAATACACGAAAGATTCAAATAAAATGTACAAATAAAACAATTTAATTTGCAGAAAGAAAAGAGGGAAATCACAGGAAGGAGAACCAACGAATCCCTATAACAAAAGGTTTCCTATTTCCGAAAATAAAAAACAAGATCTTCTGAAACTGCGCACTGATATATTGGTCCCTGAGGTCTATTACCAATTCTATTTTGACTTAATTTCAGATAAGACTGCCCAAGATAAACTTCCTGAGCCAGACGAAGACGAAAGCGAGAACGAAGAATCAATATTTCATTATTTTTAATAGCGTGGAAAAAAATGTTTGTTCTTATTCTTTAATGTTATTAAAATATTTTTTTTGAAATATTATGTTTTTCTTATACTTATGATATTTTAAATTACATTGTATTTCAAGTGCGTTTCCCACTTTTTCTTGAAAGAAATAATTTTCACGATAAAAACATTTTACAAATTAAAAAAAAAAAAACATTTAAAATAACAGGAGTAGATTTATTTCGATGGACCTAGTCAAAATTGAGAATGAAAAAAATGCAGTAGTTAAAAAAGTGGCAAATAAACATTTCATTAGATTTGATAAATTCACAAAATTAAAACTTAAGTTGTGGTAAACTATGGAAAATGGCAGATTCGTTACTTTGCGGCATTAAATGGTCATATTTCTGACAAAAGCCCCTTCATTGTAAACTAACGAATCTGCACTTCCAGACGATAGAAAATCCTGACATTATTACGACTATTACCAACGGATTCCTCACCGAAAAATCATATAAAATAATATCTTTGAAAAATCACAAAGGCAGGCGCCGAAATACACTAAAGGTAAGAAACTGTTTTTTTGGCTCTCCTGAAAAGTTTACTTTTTGCAGATTCGCCAGTTTACCGTAAACCCGACGATATTTACCCTGCACTTCGATAATACATTAAAAAAACCTAAAAGTAATGATTAACTTAAACGTTAAATAAAACCAACTTAACACACATTGATTTTTATTTTGAAACTGCCTACATATAAAAAATATTTCGTAAGCATGTCCAATCGGCTGATATTGTATTTATGATTGTATACTACTGAATTAATGCACAGCAACTGTTTTATAAAAATAGCTACTCAGTTAATTCCACTGGCACCGTCCAGAACTATCATAAAAGGTAAATAAATAACTATTATAAAAAAAAATCTATATTTTAATAATGGTTTTGGCCAATTTCCTATTATAGAGATGCTTTTGCAAATTATTCAAATCATATGTAAGCCCATGTATAAACATCAATTACATACAGATATAAATAAGACATAAATATAATTATTTATACACATACAATTTAGTCTAATAATAGCTGGGTTCCATTGTTATAAAATAATTTTCAACAAAATGTATGGCGATTATATTTAAAAAAAAAGTAATCAATTATAATAAAAATATCTGTTTTCTGATATTATATTTGAATGCACTGCAATCTACTCGAAATTTTCCAATCCGACCTATTTTCTAAGGGCTACTTCCTTGAGTTGCGTGATTCTATTAGACTTTCTCGAGGCCCTATCGTTCCATGGTAAATAGTTGAGTTTCATCTTCAAAGGCAAAGATAAAAAGTCTGGCGTGACAGGGGTTGAAAGAACTCAACCAAAGCTCTCATCTGCATTTTCTAGCCGTGAATGACAAGAAAGATTTTCTTTCTTTTTTTCGACGAAGTGTATTAAAAATAAAAAAATAGAATAAACTCTATTTCCTAATATATAAATCGTTTAAATGAATAAAAAACAGCAACGCGTTCCTCATGCAACCCGAATACAGCTTTTACAATTCATTTACGAACGTGACAATGTTAAATTAGGGGCAATTATAATTCATTTATGAGGTGCTTAAATAGATCAAAGGGACAAGAGGCAAATGTTTGCCAAATTAATTTGAGTCGTGTTCGTACATTTCCAGTCTATCATTAAAGGATGGTTCTGTAAATTGTCCATAGTAGAAGGATATCAAACAAACCCATTCAAATTTTACAGCAACTAGTTACTAACAGGACAGAGTTTGGTAAACGTCAATTAATTAACTAACAGGTCGGTAACAGCTTCGTTTGCATAAATTTGATTAATTATTTTCTACTTGGCTTTAAAGTTATTTATTGTATTTGTTTTTTTATATGGGTCATTTAAAAAATACGGGTTATTTTGTGTCACACAGCTACTGTGCATAAACTATTTAACATTGGAAGATCAAATTTTTTGGAGGGATAAAACAACATGGCCCCTAAATAAACCCACTCATTTGAGGATAAGAAGTTAATCAGGTTTTATTTTTAATTAAAAAATTTTTATGACGTCAATTTTCACACCCTACCCATGTCACACAGGGCAGGTTGCTAACTTTTCGAATTTATATGTTACATTTATTGAATGTTTTCATTAGTGACAAAATTATTGTTGGCTTCAGGGATGCTTCTAATAGGCTTTATGTTTGTCATACAGTTTTTTCTCACTCCCTGCAAATTTCCTTAAATCTACCTCTAAAACCAGGACAGGGTATATTTCACGTTTTGAAACATCTGAGACAAGACAGCTCCATCATGGCTGTCGGAGGAACCTAGTTTTGTTTTCAAATGACACCACGTGTTACTTGGAGAAAATTGTTGTTGGTGAAATTCCTTAAGTATTCATATACTTTCTCATTCCCTACAAAACTTCTGTCAATGAAGGAGTGCGTTAAATTAACTGATAATAGTTAGTTATTGTGAGCATATGTGTCAACATTGTGTGTGATCTTTCAGAATTTCTGTAGCCTTAAAAAATCACAGCATGAAGTACATCCATATCCTAATTCCCTACAACCCCATTCCCTACACATAATTAAAATTCAAATTTGTAGGGATTGAGAAAGATTCTAGTTCCATGGGTTATTATGTTACAGTAAACGCACTGTGAACACGGGGCGTACGCAGGGAGTGTAGAGTGGCCTTTACCCGTCTCCTAAGAATCAAAAGAAAAACAAAAATCATTAAAAAGAAAAAAAATTATGTTGGTGAAAAATGGTGTGTGGAGACTATTTTTTACATCGAAAGTCGAACTTACATTTTAAAATTTATCGATCTAACTTCATCGATATTAGAAGTTTTTAGTATCTTGCGATGTCTTTTGAAAGCCTCAACTAACTTCAAGTTATAATGGAAGCCACAGCATCAACTAAAACAGACCAACTACTTCATTAAGAAATTAACAATTTTAGCTAACAGGATTACTAAGCACAGGCCTGACGAGAGATGGGGGAGGCAGGAGACAGCTGGGACAGCAGCCACGGGGCCGAAAGGGTTTTGTTTTTTACATGTTTTACACAGTATTACATATATTATATGTGAACACGGAGTGAGATGAAAAATAAGATCATAGATGATATGAGATCGTAGATAATATCTTTACATAATCTTTTTGTTGCATTCGATATAATTTAATATTAAATTAAACTAAATATTAAACTCAATAACTAAATATTAAATTAATATTACTTAATTTTGACGGGAGCCCGGGAAATTGTAGCGTGGCGCTTTTGGTTTCTCTCCGCGGCCATGATTATGCTCTTGATGAATTTTTCACCGCGGCAGACGTGATATCCTCAGGGAACAAAACAATTGTCGCAGGAACTTCTAGGTCACTGGGGAATATGTGCTGAGATCAGAGTAATTAAAAATGTAGCATGGCATCATGAATTAAAACGAGCTGAATTCTGCTTCAGATAGCACCAAAAACACCCGATTTCGCGTCAAATTTTCAAAGAATTTCTTAGGAAAGGTGACATTAAAGGTAACTGTACTGCTCCAGAAATTTTCATAACACCTCAATCTTATTTTTCATCAATTTTCTTTTGAAGACCGAAATTAAACCTTACAATTTCATCTCACTCCCTACAAACGAGAAATTTTAAAAAATCGATATTTCCCGAAATGTCTATTTAAGTATGTTTATGCTTTAAGGACTTGTTGTGGAACCCATATAGTGCCACTGAAAAAAACCCGGCCAAAATCGGTTTTTTTTTTTCTTAAAAAATAATCCATAATTATGAAATGGCCCATATACCGTCGGTGTTCTGTAAAAATGGCGTATTCAACAAATCGGGTATTTTCGGATTTTCGCCTTTTTAGATTCATGATAGCTATTGATGTCAGTGTATAAAAACGCCGAATCTATATCTTTCATATTTGTACATCCCCTTTGTAGATCCTCCGATGTAACGATGGCGAAAGCAGCACCACTTTCTAAAATGTCTTGTAACATATGCTCTCCTGAAAAGTAGTGAATTATAGGAAATCATACATTTTACAGATATATACAAAATCATTAACGAATAGCAATAAACAATAGGTAATATTTTAGATTTCTTTTAAAAATTAACGATTATTTTCCGGAATTATGGAACATAAATTCAATTATTTTATCTTTTTATTATTTTCACCGATAACCTTTAATAAATAAACTTCTAGTTTTTTTTTTGTTTTTTTTTTAAGTATAGTTGATGTTTATTGTCAAACAGCCTATTTTGTGACATGCTATCCACTCTTTATTTAGAATAAAATTTAGCTATTAACTTATTGCAAGTGAAATTATGTGAGTTTGTTTTATTCACGATGTCACGATATCGAAAAGGCTTTTGACAAGGTCTGGCAGATGGATCTCATCCACAGACCTATATACTATAATTTCCCACCATACATTATTCACCTACTTCAATCCGATCTCAGCAATAGATCCTTCTTTATCACAATGAACAATACCAACTCATCAATCCACTTCCTATTAGCTGGTCTTCCTTAAGATTCCTACCTTTTCTCTATCCTATTTAATTTGTATATCTCAGACCTCCCCTCACATCTATCTCTAGAACGATCACTGTACGCTGATGACACAACAATATATACATCCTCTTATAGAATCGATAAAATAGTGAACAGTTTACAGGACCTCCTTAAAAAGCCAGCGGTTATTTTGTAAAATGGAAGAATAAATTTAATGAATCGAAAGACCACCCATAAGCCAAAACATAATTATAAATCAGTTGACATCCGCATGATGGTATAGAAGGATCAATCTATTTAGGGATTGATATATTATTTGCCACTTCTATATAAATTTGTTTTATTGAAAACTAGTTTCGAATGTTATACATTCATCCTCAGTTCTAAAAACACATACAAAAAAAATAAATAAATAAAAATAAGCAATTCAAAATATAGTTTGGTATTATTATACATATTATTATATTACTCTAATTTAATATGTATAATAATACCAAACTATATTTTGAATTGCTTATTTTTGAATTTTTTTGGGTGTTTTTAGAACTGAGGATGAATGTATAACATTCAAAAACTAGTTATCAATAAAACAAATTTATAGAAGTGGCAAATAATTTATCAATCCCTAATAATTATAAATGGTTCAAAAATTCTTTGGGCTCAATCTGTCAATTACTTAGGCTTGGAACTGAACAAATCATTAACATTTACTAAACATATGCATAGCAAATGCAATAGACCTAAAAACATCATCAGCAAAATGACTCCATACTTCAATAGACATTCCAAACTATCTCCAAAAAACAAATTGATCCAATACAAAACTGTCTTACGCCCAATAATGACACATTCCACCACTTTAAAGGAAACTAGAGTAAATAACTACCCTCGGTATAATATAAGTTCAGTTATGTTGCCTGATTTAGCACCTCCCAACAATTAAATAGTGCAAGTACTTAATGACACAAAATTTCTTCCCTCTAAAGCCTATTTCCAACAACCCGATCATATAGAAATTAGGTGAATATGACAAACCAACACTAAAAAGGTACACCCATAAACGTACAAAGCATGTACTAATACATAAATTGTGAGTACTGTTCTGGTATAGTGTAAATAAATTATCTTAATGAAAAGAGGTAATTATGTATATGTTCAGTATTTACAATTTTGTCCACTTACTTCTTTTTATATATATATATATATATATATATATATATATATATATATATATATATATATATATATATATATATATATACACACACATTTTATTTACTCTTTCTTTTTATTGGGTAGGTTCTTTTAAACTTTTCCTACTGTTTAAAACTGCATATAGGTTAAAAACTGTTAAAACCAAATCACCTCATTGTAGCATGAAAAAGGTATTTATACCGTGATATATAGATATATGTATTTCCCTTATGGTAACTCGTAACTTTTAATTAATAAAAACGTAATAAAAATAAAAATGTGATAAATATTGTTGTGGATTATCGGTCGGAATAGAATTAAATCAATTTTGAAAATGACCATATTTTTGGTTGAAACGTAAAATGAAAATAAGTATATGTTATAACTTTTAAGTATTTTTAATTCGACCTGGTGATTATTAATTCTAAAAAAAATATTATCCATATACGTTTTCCATCCATTATACTAAATTATACATCCAAAAATTATATTACTATAATTTTTTTTCAATTTCTAACGTATTAACAATAAGTTTTTAAATTAAAAAAAAACAAACCTGAAACAGTTTCCAAGATAATTGGAATGGTCTTAGTTTCATAACCGCACGAAACACAACTGTTTTGTCCCCTCCCCCTTCCTATCAAAGACAGGAGAATTCGTGTCTCAATGTTTATCTTAATTAAATCTACATCGCTTAAGTTGACGCTTACAATCATACCAAGAGTCTATAATCGTTTCAGAAGTGATTTCCGGGAAGCCTTAGCGATACGGCACATTTTTAATGTTAGGGACTTGAGGCATAGGAAAATAGTAAAATAATGAATGAACCGGGGTCACTCATTCACGTGAATAATAACCGAGTAGTTACTTAATATAAATAATTAACAGCTCTCGGAACCGAAACACATTAAGTATTGAGTGGAATTATAAATGACAGATCGTTATGAACATCAACAGGGTTAACATTAAATCAAGTTCGCTTTGTACATTAGTAACTAATAAATCACACGCTTATTTATTAACATGGTAATAATTATAGAAATAAATAATAATATATTTTTAAATAAAATTAATAAATTAGACTCACTAAAGCCAATAAAGGGCAAACAAACCCAGAGGTTCTTGATTACTGTATTCTTTGAAAATACTGGTCACCACTCCAATAACCAGATTAACAAGTTACGAGTAGCTACTCATTTTTTTAGGGCTGAGTGAACCAACGAAGCGACTGTAAGACAACAGTTACCAAAACACACTAATTTCTGTAAAAAGAGAATGTAGTGCAAAATAATCCAGCGCTCTATCCACAGCACTTTCATTAAAACACATTTTATATTGTCATTACCAGGACTATTAAGTAATATTATTAAAGTTTATCAAAGGAGAATTTCATTTGTCATACAAAAAATTTGACACAAACGAATTCTGCTTCTTTTTAAAGAACATTTTATCAAGTTTAAAGGGTTGACTTTTATTTCGTGTCGGACCCACGGAATAAATATCGACCTTCACACTGGAATAGATTAATAACCTGTAGTATAACACGTCCTTCCGAACATATCAGGAGTATATTAAGACGTTTAACCAAATAAACAAACAAATATAAGTTTTTAAAGTAAATCTGTTTGACTTTGACATTAACGAATCACCTGGATCGTGGAATGAAGAAGGAATTCCACGTATTATATTAGATAAATGAAAAAAAAAAAAAAGATCTTAAAAATTATTGAAAACATTATCTTCGAAGAACCGATAAATAAAAATGAGTATTTAGTAAACGTGAGGCTTTCGGAGTGTAATGCAAGGCTTCCTCTGAAATCCAGAGCAGTGGCATGCCCAACTTTCTCTCACAGTGACGGATCCAGGATTTTCTGAGGGGGACGCACATAAGTCCAGATCAATAATTTGGTTCATCAGCCATGAAAATCCATTAAGCCGTTCTGGACAAATTCGTGCTTAAATCTCAGTGTTTTTTTAAACTGTTACATTTCAACGTAAATAGTAAGGATCTCAAGATATATTAACTGTTTTCAAAAGCAGAGACTGAATTAACACTTAATAAATACAATTTTCAACAGCTTGGTAAATTTAAAAGATTTTTCAATTAACTTTTGCTCGGGCCAATTAGTGAAAAATGTATTTATTTATATGAAAACATCAAAATATTAATTTGATAAAGAATGAATAAAATAAAATATTTTTTTCCTAACAGAACGGTAAAAATTGTTTATTAAAAAAAAAAAGGGTACATCTCCAGAATCGTGAACACAGAATGGCGGGTGGACTAATTTTTTTGGCACGGTACATCCGATCCCGAAGATTCCTGAAGGCATTCGGGTTAAAGTTAGTCTTCTATGCCAATACCTATACTTCTATACCTTGAGAGATTGATGGAGTGGAACGATGGACTGTGCACCTTTTAGGCCGTGCAACAATATTAATAATAATAATTGATCATTAAATACAGTTCATAATATATATATATTATTTTATTTTATTTTTTATACCATTTATTCAGGGCTCTAAATTTGAACAAATATTTCTACGGAAAAACTTTCTATAATTTTCTAGTCCATTAATAAAGCATAATAATATAAATTTGAAAAATAAATGGTAGAAGGGGAGAAAAAATCATGGTGTATCAATACTACCATAACTAGCTGAATATTGTTAAAAAATAAAAATATAAGATTGATTATTTGCTTTAAAGAGATTGTTGTAGACAGGGGCGAAACTAGGATTTTTGCCAGGGGGGTAGGTTAATTTTGCCTTCCTCAGGACCGTGGAGAGAAACCAAGGGCACCAGGGAAAAATACTTCCGGGCCCCCATAAATATTAAATACACCAATAAAACCCAACCTCGTTCTTTTAAAAATATCCAGCAAAAAGATAATACAAAGATATTACATAATTATTATATAATATATGTAATGCTATGTAAAAAATAAAATCTTAATTCAATCTCTGTTTTCAAAAGCAGAGACTGAATTAACACTTAATAAATACAATTTTCAACAGCTTGGTAAATTTAAAAGATTTTTCAATTAACTTTTGCTCGGGCCAATTAGTGAAAAATGTATTTATTTATATGAAAACATCAAAATATTAATTTGATAAAGAATGAATAAAATAAAATATTTTTTTCCTAACAGAACGGTAAAAATTGTTTATTAAAAAAAAAAAGGGTACATCTCCAGAATCGTGAACACAGAATGGCGGGTGGACTAATTTTTTTGGCACGGTACATCCGATCCCGAAGATTCCTGAAGGCATTCGGGTTAAAGTTAGTCTTCTATGCCAATACCTATACTTCTATACCTTGAGAGATTGATGGAGTGGAACGATGGACTGTGCACCTTTTAGGCCGTGCAACAATATTAATAATAATAATTGATCATTAAATACAGTTCATAATATATATATATTATTTTATTTTATTTTTTATACCATTTATTCAGGGCTCTAAATTTGAACAAATATTTCTACGGAAAAACTTTCTATAATTTTCTAGTCCATTAATAAAGCATAATAATATAAATTTGAAAAATAAATGGTAGAAGGGGAGAAAAAATCATGGTGTATCAATACTACCATAACTAGCTGAATATTGTTAAAAAATAAAAATATAAGATTGATTATTTGCTTTAAAGAGATTGTTGTAGACAGGGGCGAAACTAGGATTTTTGCCAGGGGGGTAGGTTAATTTTGCCTTCCTCAGGACCGTGGAGAGAAACCAAGGGCACCAGGGAAAAATACTTCCGGGCCCCCATAAATATTAAATACACCAATAAAACCCAACCTCGTTCTTTTAAAAATATCCAGCAAAAAGATAATACAAAGATATTACATAATTATTATATAATATATGTAATGCTATGTAAAAAATAAAATCTTAATTCAATCTCTGTTTTGAAAGCAGTCATTCTATCATGAGATCCTTACAATTTACATTTAAATGTATCAGTTTAAAAAGCACAGGAATTTAAGCACGAATTTGTCGAAAATGGCTTAATGGATTTTCATGGTTGGTGAACCAAATTATTGGAAATTGCATTAACTCATTTTATTTACCGAATTAAGGTCAAAAGAAACAAAAATATATGTTATGTTAAAAATATATATAAACAGCACTCTGTGAGAATATAACAGCAATGTAACAAAACAAACCGTCCCTACTCCTAGGCCATGTCCACGTTGCCCATAAACCCCACCTTTTTGGATTCGCTTTTCCCAGCGAGTTATCCTCTCCATTATATCCCCTCCTCCAAGTAGAAATCTTGGTACCATTCGAATTGCGCATGCTTTACTAAAACATACAAGGGAATTCGGGTATTAAATTTCATCCTATTGCTGTTTCTAGTTTTCCTCCTAAATTCAGGGATAGACGATGAGGAAGGTTTTACCTAAAATAAATAATCCAGTTAATTAAAAAAACTGCGTGAGAACTGCAAAAAAAAAAAAAAAATTTTGCCTGGCATTTATATAAATTCATATCAGTTAACTTTGTGCTTATCTCTCATTCAGGGGAATCGCTGATGTATGCCGTTAAACTATCTGAATAAAATTTTCAAGATTAGCATATAAACATATAAAAGTATATATATATAATTAATGAGAGCAAAAAAAAACTCGAATACCAGTAAATAACTAAGCAGTCAACGATTTGTAGATTCAGGCATTATCAGGACAGAAGAATATAAGACTACATAAATGAAAACCAGAAACAGCAGAGCTCATATCAACAGAACAAAAAAGACTAAGATTAGAGATCATTACAATATTTACGACTAGCGCATCATGCCAATTCAGTTCAACATATATGGAACTACTTAATGATGTTAATGATAATCAATTCGTTTAGTAATAATGAATCTAACCTTATTCTATGTTATCGGATTAAATTGAATGTGCTACCTCAACTAACCACGGGCAGCTCGTCTATGATTCGTACAAATGTTTATCAATAAAAAAATTTCAACTTGAAATTTTGTCCACTCCTGTCAATTAATGAAATTAACAACCAGTGACTTTACATGAATTCAAGGGCATGACAATTTTTTTTTTTTTTTTTTTTTTATTGGCGTTTAACATCCTTCCATATCCTATTAAGGCAAACAGGACGGTTATCCTACAGGTTACCAACCTATTCTAACCAGAGTGGGGTTGAGATTCATTACGTAGGGCCGCCACGAAATAAATTTCATCCCGCCCAAGCCGGATTCAAACCGGCACCGTAGCAGTCTCGAGGTTGCTAAGGTGACGCCTTAATCCTCGGTAACCAAGGACATGGCATGAGAAGGACGGGGGGAACTGTACCCAGTCCTTTTGGTGTGATTAAGATTTATTCTTAGTCCAGGAGATCCCTCATCTAACTCCTCTTCAGTTTTCAACGGTTGCTACCATGGATGAGTGTTATGATCATATATTGGAGTACCCTAGTAATTTGTCATGGGGTAGTTTCGAGTGGGTCCACATCTGTTCGTAAACAGTTACCATGAGAAGGTCACTAAGTAAAGTAATGTTGCTCATGTTAGCTGTCCAACATATCGACATATAAGTTTCAGTAAACATGTAAATGTTCAATTTCTAAGTCATAATTTGACTGTCTAGAAAGAAGTTAGTACAGAGAATTCTTTATCTTTGGTTGAGGGCATTTTTTTTTTACTCATCATATGTGGACCCAATGTTCTCCCGTCAAATGTCATACCCAAGTGGAGTATGTACCTGTCTGTGGAACCCGTGTGGTGTTGAAGTAAACTAGAGGGCACGTATCATGTCGAAGAGTAAATGTACTTTCCTATGATTTAATAAGGTTTTCCAGAGTTTGAACCAGTCATGCGGTTTTGATAAGTATTATTGTGAGAAATATGTTGGATTTTTATGTCTTCTTATAGTTACTGTGGCACCTGCATATAAAAAATCATAGAATAGTGAATTAAAAAAAAAAAAAATATATATATATATATATATATATATATATATATTTATTTATATATTTGCCCAGTTTGTTTTAGTATTAAGAAATTTGAGTCAACCCTTATTTAATAATTGTAAAATTTATCAACAGCCGACGGGTAAGTGACCCACTTTTATAGCGCAGACGAGGTGTGAGGCTGAAATTTAGTGCGCCGCCCTCACAGTGGTGTGTATAATCCGTTGGCTGTTAATGGGTCCATTTTCTTTCTGAGGGGGTGACAAAAATCCCCTGTCCTTGGCAGACTCCCTATTCTTTGCCAATCCCTGAATGTCTGTTCTTCACAGCTTCTAAACGCGAGGTGGCAAGCTGCCGTATTTTATTTTTCAAATTTCTACACCCTAATTATTTCATGATAAATGGGCGTGCTATCACAACCACAAAACTTTAAAATAAAGCTCAATACAAAAGTATATAGCAATCAAAAGATACTCATATTTTGGAAAAATTTAGATACTAGTACTCTGAAGTTTTGTCAATCCTCAATGAAGAACATGTATCTTTTGACTGACGTGAGAATTCGATGGAATCTTAACAACTCATCTGGTTACTTTATTTCTAATTGCTACCATAGTTTGCTTAACCTTATTTTCTATAGCGCAACTATAAGCCTTCCTCTACGATCCAAATGCTTAGCTATCTAGATTCGGCCATTTTATTAGTGAATTAATTAGTGGAGGTCAACAACATTTTGACCAAATCATGCATTAGATTCCTCCTTGTATAGAATAAAGGTAATTTATGGAATGAGGGATACATTTATTCTATTGATGCAAAGGCTATCATTTACTCGTTAATTAGTCCATGTTTTGTAATTTTCTTGTCACAGTCACTTCTAATTCCAAAATAAGATAGTACATTTTTGAGACTCCTTTAATTGCAATATTTCTATCAGGCCGAAATCAGTTCGCGCTATCATCATAACGTAATGTTGGATGTTGACGTTACAAAATACTACTCCACACTCATCCGGGATGTGAAATTATGAATGGAGGAGAAAGAGAGCTATTTAATAGGCCATCGAGGCTTGACCTATTCCAGCTTTAATTTGCTCCTGACCATGACCATTAGTCCTGTCCTTTACCTTCACCATGAGTACGCTAGTTTCAGAAGATCAATGTCAAACTCTTGGAGTTCGAAACTGCGAACCGGAGGAGCATGAAGGAAAAACCGAACAATATACTCATATACTTACAAAAAAAAAAATATGATCTATAACAGAGCGGGTATATATATATGCCAAACAATAATAATATATAATTAATCTATTATTTTTTTTCCGTTGGCACTATGGACCATGCAGAACTTTGGCCTCGTGACGTGGCACTCTTACAGGCATTTTTTGCTTGCAGGAGCGTAGACAGCCTGGAAGGGGTCACCCAACCTCACGTTGCTAAGAATCATGGTTTCCATGGTGCAGCGGCAGGCTATCCATAGCTCCATAATCGGTCTCTTACGAGCCGATTCGACGTTGTCCTTCCCACCGACTCACTCGGGTTTTAGGACAGTGACAAATCAGTCTAGATCTACTGATCTCGATCTAGAACCACTGATGTTCGGTCAGATCAGCAGGCGCACGAGGACCTATATTTTTTTCCCCGAAGCAGACCGTTCACGGGCCAAATCTCCGGGCGGCAATGTAACATCCTGGAAAACCACAACGCGATTCAGAATTTAGGTCATCACTCCTACGTCCGGTCTGTGTGAGTTGCCTCCAGTAGATTGACAGACCTCACATAGCCGGGGGGAGAGATGATTAAATACTAGAGGAATTAAATTAATTATTAATTTAATACCGGTACCGAGATTCGAACTCACAACCTTTGGGTTTGTAAGTAGGTGCACTTTTGCAAGCGCGTTAACCCGCTAGGCCACCCCGACCCCTGTAATTGATCTATAGGCGGTAGTTATTACTTACGGAGAAACTGCCCTTTGGAAATATTCCTTTGTATTTTATGTAAAAAAGGTTATAATAAAATTAAATAAAAAGAACCTTTATTCTAAGATATGCTGTCCCTAGACTAAATGTACATTTATCTGGTTGAATTCAAAACTATATTTATGGTTAGATATATTTATTGGTTTATATATACAATGTAGTCATGGAGTATGGCCTAATTGGTGTTAGTAGAGTTTATTGATAATGTTACAAATCACACAGATTCACATTTGGCATTCTCGTTTCATATATAATATTTTTGGTTTAGTGTCAATACAGTTGGAAATTGAAATATAAAAAAAAATGTGATGACGGTTGGGGGTGTGTTCAGAAATAAAAAACTCAGTTAGGAAATATACTGTTTAATTTCTGCCGACGTTTCGGCCTAAGTTTTAAGCCTTCAACGGGGATAAGAAAAACAAGATACGAGAATAATAAAAGTGAAGATAGTGGTATTACATGGGAGAATATGAAAAATTAAAATAGTATACACAAAAATCAATAAAGAAAATATTTTTGTTTTTTGTTGGAGGTAGCGGGGTTGTTCAATGAGTTCATTGTGCTCTTATCTCTCGGACCCGGCTAAGGTAAATAATTATTTATTCTGTTACATCAGCCGTGGATCAAGCCTGGCATCGAGAGACCCCCTATGGGCTCACCCAGCCTTGATAAAGAGGGGACCTTTCCCTTAATTGGGGGTGAAAGCCTGGCGGTTAAGCGTGTAAAAACAAACTAGGTTCTCATTTAATTAATTCTATTTAATTATCATTCATAATTCTGTTCCTACTGTAAAATAAAAGTTTTAATAACTAAATAACAAATGAGCTTTCCAGGCCATATTTTTTTTATTAAACTTGCTAGGCGTTTCGAAACATACACTATTTTGCTTACCTGGCTCTAAATAAACGAATTATAGCAGTGTTTTAGTATAAATAACTCCCCCCTCAAAAGGAAAAAGTTCTTTTATCTCAAAATATATGAGTATGCTAATATTTTTCAATACATATTTGTTTTTTTTTTACGAAAACTTCATTCCCCCCTCCCCTCATAATTAATAGTAACCAAAGGAAAAATTCAACTAAAGTACTCCAGTAATTAAACAGGTTCAGGGGAGGAGGGTTGAATGGGGATAAGAATCGTCCTAAAGATATTTATAAATTTTTATTAATTTTCATATAAATACAAATTTGAGCTATTTTGTGTGAGCTAGACTATCGCATGCTATGCCACATGCGACCTTCCCTTGCAAATAGATATCTGATTGCTTGACGTGACCTTATTTTGGTCTTGGACAAATATATTTGAATATTTCAAATTTACTACTTCCTTCAAAATTGTTCTCTTAAAAACAATGATTATTGATTTAATAAATATATATTATATAATACAAAAATATATTCAAATCTAAAATAATCTAAAAAAATCTAAAAGTCCCGGATGATTATTTTTTTTTCAGATCTAATCTTTGTGATCCACGCACTAGCAAGAAGATAACACAAATATGTAAAATCTGATCTTGAAAATGTTTTTCCCATATCGAAAAATACTTTGTGTGTGCTATTTAGTAGCAAGAAGGAACAGCCACACTAACTTTTATTTTTAAGCAATTGATTTCGACTATTTCAAAAAAATGCACATTAATGCTATGTACTAAAGATTTTTGTATTTGTATTTGAACCAATTAAAACCTTTGATGATTTTTAATATTTTACAAAAATAAATTTTTCACTTATTAGAAAAATTGTATAACTCTACGCATGGGCGTATTTCAGAGTTAAAGAATGGCATTTGTAGTTTTATTAATTATATTATTAATAGTATAAAGGGTATGTGTGTGTATGTATATATATGTATATATATATATATATATATATATATATATATATATATATATATATATATATATATATATATATATATATGAATGAAGCATTTAAATTTTAAAAACAGAACCATCCACCATAATAAGGTATGAAGCCCAATGTTTTGAAATTAATCTGACCTTGATCTTTTTCATCTGTATTAACTGGATTACGAGTATATTTTGAAATCAGAATGTGCAAAGAAGAAAAAAAATGAGTTTCAATATTTACTTTTACATTAATACGGATCTGATGCGAATAACTTTCATAAAAGTACAGGCAAACAAAGTTTTGAAAATGAATTCCGCCCTCCTCATTAAAGTTAATTAGAGCATTTGTAGCATAAGTTAATTCATTAATTACAATAGCCCTAATATAAAACATAATAATAAGACCCAGTAATAACAAACACACACACATATATATATGGCTTTAATAAATAATTGCAACGGATTGTAAAAAATTTAAACTGTGCACAATTCGGCAAACGTCAATAAATTTAAGAATTTAGAATTTAAGTCAATTCAATTACCGTAAGTTGTATCTAGAAAGAGCCACCATTCTGAGAAGCTCACTCATCAACGAATGACAAATGGGTTTAAAAAGGAGTCATTAAAAACTATATATATATATATATATATATATATATATATATATATATATATATATATATATATATATATATATATATAAGTACATAAGTTTAGGCTGTGAAGATGCTCAGGGAATAGTATTTTAAGGAATGAGTATGAAAATGAATAAATAAATATAATTAGATAACAAAATTAATTAATTTTATGTTTTTAGGGCGAAAGACTTCATTTCTCTCCCCTAATTTGAGGTACATTCGTGATGAGCGTGAAATTCTCATTAAGGTAAGATGGTATGGTATTAGCTTCAAGAAAAAAATATCAAGAGGGTTTTCTTCGACAACTTTTGGAACGTAGCTGCTAGTGTAATTCAGTAAGATTTAATGGCAAAAGATATCCCGGTTTCGGTTTTATAAGTATTTTCCCTTTCACTATTCAAAACTTGAAGAAATTAGTTTTGTCTTGCATCAAATGTTCTGATAAACAACACTCCTATCTGCGGAGCAAATGAACCCATAAATTGGACGCCGGAACGGTCCAATTCCAAAAGCTAGTAACTAGCTCAACCTACCAATATCCATCGATCCCATCGAGCCAAAATTCAGAGATGCAGGTATGATATCACCTTTGATTATTACCATCAGAGAAGGAGCCTTTTTGGGAAGAGGGCGAGAGAAAATGTATTATAGATTGGTAGAGGACTTAGGGCGCCAGTGTGGAGGTGAAATGACGTTCAACCAGTAGCCCATGAAATGGGAACCATCCGTGAATGCACGTAAGTCCTACCCGGCTTATAGAGTAACTGGCGCCCTTACCCGGCCCTCGACCTGCTCGCCAATAGAATCCATCTCAGAATCCATGGATCTCGGGCTTGAATAAGAAAATGATTAATTTTGTTGATGGATCGCGATTTTTATTGGAAAGCTTCATATACATATATTGGTGAGGAGATGGACAGCATTTGTTGCTTTATAAACTGTATTATCAAAAATATACATCTAGTTATCCCTACCAACACTAGGAGAAAGAAATTATACTCTATACCGGGTGGGCTACTTACGTATCCCATATCATTTTCTGGTGATTTTTACTATTTGTCTTGATTTAATTGATAAATTATTTAAATATTCATAAATCAATAGAAATGATACAATGTTAATGAGAAATAAAATGATGATTACAAAAATACAAATCACCAGAATACAAAAAAACGAATGCACTGAAATTTAGAAAATACATAAATAATGAAGGAAATAAAAAAACAACACCAAAATGAAATAATATAAATTTAAGAAGATACAAAAACACAATGAAAGACATTTCATGATGGGTTCCTATAAATCCAAAACGAGGTTATGAAAACCTCCAAAATATGTTCACGGCCTCTAATTCCTTAAAAATTAGAGATAGGACTTTTATATTGTTTAAAACGGCTCATTTGTTTCATTAGACCGTGTAAAACAACTAAATGGTTGAACAATTTTATGTAAAGCTGGGTCCACACTATATAACAAATGAATTATTTTATAACAATTTCCCTTGCTATAACTTCCCTTGATCTTACCGACACTAGCCGACTAGCATATAGCCATGTTAAACAACCAGATTATATAACTTATAAAAATTATCTCCACTTAGTTTATAACGATAAAACGATAATTTTGTTTGGAGATAGAAGCGGCTGGAGAAGGCGGCATTATCTGTCATTCCTGTGGATGATAGTGCAACAAATTCGCTTCTGAAGTCACTCTCGGACTAATACTTATATTATTGAGAAAAACAGTCCCTATAACATTAAAAAAATCTGATGTGGACACCACATGACTTCCTTATACGCCTATTAAACTATAAATCGGTGGCTCAAAAAGTTATCATGAGCCCCTATTTGGTTACTAGATTCCGAGGATAGCATTATCTTAAAAACGACACTCAGCGTCGCGACGTCTAGATTAGTTCGATATAGCGATAAAAATATCGATATTTTTAATCTTTTAAAGGATCTTTAAAAAGGACACACACATATAGATATTTCTGTGCAGTTATAATCAAGATATTCTTTGTATAATATTGATATTTCTGTACTGATATATTTAAGATATTGTTTTTGTAATATCGATATTTCTGTGCCGATGTAATTAAGATGTGGTTTTTATAATACCGATATTTCTGGGATGATATAATTAAGTAAATAATAGACTAGAATAATTGATATAATTAATTAAATAATATTGTTTTTATAAAATCGATATTTCTGTGCAGATATAATTTAGATATTTTTTTTGTCTATCGATATTACACTGCCGATATCATTAAGATATTGTTTTTATTAAGTTCAATTTCACCAGACTTTATAAATTAAGAAACAGGCTATTTCCTATTCTCCTTCAGATTCCTTTAGGTTTTTTAAATTTAATTTATTTAAGAATTAACTATATTTTGAAATATCGATATTTCTGTGGCGATAAAATTAATATATTGTTTTCATTAAGTTCATTTCCAGCATGATTTAAAGGTCATCCTTATCAGCCTTATTAGCTTTGTGGGGCAACCTAGAAATCTTAGATTTTCATAGATCTTATTTCTTGCTAAGCTATCATTTTCTTGTTTGTAATCTATGAAGAGATGGTGTAGATTTACGTTCCATTCGTTACATTTCTCAAGCATATTCCTGATAACTGGCATATAATTGGACCTCTACATTGATTAAATCCAAAAAGTTTGTTATAAATCGATATGTAAGCGCGGTCTTAAAATCTATAGCAATTTTAAAAACTACGCCATCGATAGTAAAATTATCGATCCCAATATCGATAAGATATGGAAAACTTAAATAAATATTCTTGAGCGCGCGATCTTAAAACCGATAGTATTTTAAAAAACTGCGACTCCGATAACATAATGGTGGATCTCGATACCGAAGAACGGATCTTAAAATCGATTGTAATTTCAAAAATTCCAACCCTGAAAACATAGTAGTGGGCCTCAATATGGAAATAAATCAGTAAAGTTTGAATAAATCGATATGTCAGGGCAGGATCTTAAAATCGATTTTATTTTCCAAACCTGATCGAAGAAATCAGAAAAGTTCAAAAACATCTATATGTGTGCGCGGAATCTTAACATCTTTAGTATATTAAAAAACTGCACCTCCAATAATCCAATGTTAACGAACTTCGAATTAATACCGAAGACATTTTAAATGAAAAAATATTTCTCTTAATAACGATAGATTATATAGTAGATTATATTATATTTATAATAGATGGATTATACGATAGATTGTTTCTCTTAATCAAGCATAAATCTTAAGTACTAAAATTTTATTCATTAGTCATGATTATTTTTGTGACTAAAAATTTAGTCATCAATCGCCAATCGGATAATTTTATCCCACTCGGCACCACACTACAAGTTGTTGTGGTTCTTTGTCGAATCTGCCGATCTTGTTGAATTTTTTTATTTTTTGGAAAAATATCGGTTTTCGATACTCATATTTTAATATCGATATTACGACATATCGAGAGGAATATATCGGACAAAAATATCGATATATTAAAAAAGTATCGATATATCGATATTTTTTCAACATCCCTATGGTTCATATGAACTTTTTTGGTGCTCCTGAAGTACAAAATCGGTGTCTGAAGTTTTCTGGTTTTTATCTGTTACACTCTATATTAGAGAATTCCGATTTATTTGTAATCGTGAGATATGAATTAACGATTTCAAATATCATGAAGAGAATAAATTCAATTTAAAAGGAAGTTTCCCTTTTTTTGTTCCCTTGAGGGAAAATATAGGCTTAGAAACTACAATAAGAGCAGGCCAATAATATTGGTCATTTCGAGCCTCGTCAGCTCTTGGCCAATGAGAATAAATGGTAATTTGAATTCGGGGCCAAATGGGCTAATAGAGCTAAATCTCAATACATCGCGGGCATATTTGCCCCCGCGGGGTTACTAGCACTTCCATTAGAATAAACTGCGATCGTTTCCATGGGGTACAAAAAGTACCGATCCAAAACAATATTTTCATACAATTGGCATTAAAATATACACATGTTTTAAATGAGAGCGCAAAAAAAAAAAAATCATATTTGGTTCATAGAAGTTTGGTGAATTAGCGGTGCATGTATCACAAACACACTTAGACAGCTAAAGAAAAAATAACTATTACCGATTACTATGTGGGTCCGCCACGAAATAAATTTCAACCCACTCAAGCCGGATTTTAACCGACACGCAAGTGCAATACATCGTCAGTGGACAAAAATCAAAATATTTTCGGAAGAGTTATCTACTACTGGGAATTTTAAACGATTCCTTAGGCAATTGATTCATACCATTATCAACTTGCTTACATTTCTTTGTGGCACAATATAATGGCCAAACTTTAAAAAATTATAGATTTTGAGGTAATCGCTTCATCAGTTACAATTTATTTCTCGTTTCGAGTGCATCTGTTCTCTGGAAAAAACTCCATCAAATCATAGAATTAATTATGGAACTGCCAAGATATGTAACATAAAATAATGCATTTGAATTAGACAGATTCAATCTTTAGAGGACATTGCACGCCTCTAAATTGTGGTAAATTTTATCAAAAGCTCTAACTTAAAAAAAAAAAAGAAATCGTCAAATATTGTTTTGTACTATTTGCATATTCTTGTTGCTTTGGGTATTAGCTTTAATTTGCAATATAGTTTGGCTTCATCTGCGTGCGACTTCCCTAGTAATATGATTTTCTTCAACGAACGCACAGCTGGCGGAGATGTGTTTTCATGTCAAGGGCGATCGAATACTTATAGTTTTTGATAAACTATATTAGCTGTTGTATGTGTAGAAGTCTAATTAACAATACCGACGATAACTAACAAACATTAGTCGGCTATTTTGCCAGGCTTTCAATTTTCAATAGTAAATTGGACAGTGTCGCTAGGGACCGTCAAAAATTTTGTGAGTGCTACGCGTTTTGTCTTCAGCCGAATGTTATATTGTTTTAATAAAATAACTAATCGTTGTAAACAATTGAACTTCGTTTTGTTTCATGAAAAAAAAAAATGAAATTTCATAATTTACATTGTTCATATCATTTGCAAGGACGTGACGGTCGAGTACGTTGGGGCGAGGGTCCCAGAGTGCCCGGTTCGGAACGTTGTGGGTTCGATTCCCACCTGGGTCGGTTAATATTTATTTCGTGGCCATCCCGCGAAATGAATATTGACACTCCCACTCTGGTTAGTACGCGGCGGTGACGTAAAAGTAGCCGTCAGGGGTTGGCAAAAAGGACCATAAGGCCCACTTGTCGGATTAGTTCTCCCCACCAACACCAGTACCAGTACCAGTCATATCATTTGTGCTCATAATTTTTTTTTTTTTTAAATCTACTAAAAATTGTTTTCCTTTTTTTTTTTTTATATTATTAATCAAATATTCATTTTTTACCACTGTTATGGGTAATATTCATAATCAGGTTGGCATATCCAATAAGAATCCACAATCAATTGATTTTTGTCAAGCAAATCCCCACCACACAGAAGTTTGGTTCAGAAGGTAATTCTTTGTGGCCCACAATATTCTGAAATAAATTGAAAAAAATTTTACAGCAATATTATCGGTTATTACCCTTAATTCAGTTAATTACATAATATGTTTTAATATCCTGTCCATATTCCTGAATCCTTAGTTCAAAATATCATTTTAAGCAAATTTGTAAATGTGATATGACCCGCGGACTTTAAGTTTGACACGTCTGATCTAAGTAAAAATATCGATAGTGAATATCCTTGCGGCAAATGATATAAAACGTGTGTTTATAAATTGGTGATGCTATGAAAAGAAGGATCAGTTGAAACAGAAATAAGCCCATGCGAGTAATCATTATACATATACATAGTAATCATTTAAAGGATAAAATGCAATAATAATAAAATTATAATAAAAGTTTGTAAAACCATTTTACATTAGTTTTTAGTAAATTTACGCAAGGTTCAGGTCTATGATAGTGGACATCAGTAGAATAAATAAATATAATTTAATTTAATTCATTTTCAAAATAAGCAATATTTATTTTTTTTTTAATTTAATGTAAACCAAAAAGATGAAATTACAGCAACAATTCACCATACACTGTATAGTAGTAATCTTATTGACAACATGCAACATTATTTATAAAGCAACTCTTAAGATTGTATTTTTTAAATTTATATTTGATATTTATACTAAAAAACTGAATATTGTATGAGTGGTATCAGAGCACTATAATTTGGCAATAATAAATCGACATAAACATTTTTATTCATATAATGAGTAATAAAAATAAATAAAATAATAATGAAATTAATAACCATTATTTTTATTATATATTATACGTGGTAATGTTTTAATGAGTAACGTATCGGTACTGCAACATCCCGTCTTCAGACATACAAAAAACATTTATACTACTCAATAGACTAATAAAAAGCAAGTAAATAATTATTTTTTAAAAAAATGTAAAAATATAATAGTATTAAATGAGTAATAATGTTTTTTTTTTAGTAAACGTCTGGAGATGGTATGTTGCAGTCCCGAAGCGTTACTCATTAAAAGATAATGATGTACAATACAAAGAACACGAGTTTAACAATGAACGCTTATTTTGTCTGTAAGTTATCTACCAATATTTTTTTTTAATAATAAATCTTATGTTTACCTTATTCCTTTTTTTCTTAAAAATAATATTAAAATCATTCATGCCGGTTCTATGATCAGAGTAATTCCAAAAGTCAACTTCTGGTCATATTAATTTTCAACCGCAAAATTATTTAATGCATTGTAAATACAGCTGTAAATTTTAATAATATATTTTTTTTTTAATAATGGGAAAATTATAGTTTTCGCTTGAAGAGCATTTTCTTACAACCAACAACGATTGTCTCTAATTGCGTTTACGATTTCATGAAAATCATTGTTCTTCCCAACTTCCGACCTCCTAGAACACACCTCATACAAATTGAAGTTTAAATAAATGGTAAGAGCGATGTAAAATGAATAGAGACAAGGAGGGAAGAAAATGAATTGAAGAGACACCGGCTTTGAGAAATGCTTACCCATTCCGGGCAGGCGATATTCAGACAATGACATAATGACTAGGGCTACAATTAGCGGAAGCTGTTAAATCAATTAAGGCTCATTAAGACTCTTCACCACTCCGCTCAACCCTCTAATTTTTACATTAATATAAATAGCCTTTGTGATAACTTCATTTGTGAGATGGGGTGAATCACGAAGGATTGGACAAACTCCTTCCTCCATTAAGTGCTTCACCTTACAAAACGGCACTTAGCGTCGTCGATGAAATCTGTTGCGGAGATGGATCTGGAATGTTGATTTGGAACGACTGTCACACTACTCTAATATATTTTGCATACCTCAATATTAGTATATACTTAGCAGACTAAAAAATTCTTTCTTTTTTTTATTTTTTTTTTCAACATCCAGTTAAGCTAATATTTTGGTTTTAAAAATGTTGGCCCATTTTCGGCTAAGAAATGGAACATGAATCTTGTAGGAGGCATTGCCAAATAAGCTGGTTTAGGATTGGCGATGAGTATAATGAAACACATAAATTTAAGTAATAAAAGTTTTTATTTATAAAAAATATTAATACTTAACTAATAAATACGATTCTATTAACTTATAAATTAATCCTAATAAAAAAGCTCATGTCAGCAGCTGAATTGGCAATGTATCCCGCAGGATACAGATGATAAAATGTAACTTTTTTTTTAAACCAATGCTAGAATAACAACACGAGAATCATAAATTTGAACCGATAAATTTAGAGAGTAAATAACCAAAAACGCTGAAAATTTACTCAACCCGAGATCGGCAGTATTTCTGAGGTTGGGTGAGGCACGATTCATTGTAACAATGTCGAAAATTCTCCACTTCTCCACGGAGAAGTCGTGTTGGAAATCGATGGAGGTTATACTATAGGGTGAAACAGAAGTAGGGAGAAAAGGAACTAAAATAAAGCAACCCAACTTAAACTAAAAATCGGGGAAAACCAAGTATTTTGCAGGTTACACTACCAAATTAAAGGTTAAGCCTTAGAACAAGTACAATTCTTTCTCAAAAGGTTCCTTTCTATCTATTAAACACTTATATTTTTTTTTTTTTATGAATGTTTCTTTCCTTAGAAGAGTAAATAAACAATATGAGAAGCGCTCTCCGAAAAGAAAACCACCATACACTTCTTTTGCGCCTTTTCTTGCTAATGCAGTACCACGCAACTAACTACTCAACCAACAGTCAATAAAATATAATCAATCATCAGTTGATGCCATGATTCCGAAATCCCGAGAAACACAGAACTAGTTATCTGACCTGGAGAAAATCCACAAATCCTTTTCTTGGGAGGATTTGCCTGAGGAAAATCCTCTTTGTGTATGGGCGAAAGTTCGGTAGAGAAATTCCCGGACGTTTTTTCATAGAAAATTCCTGTACGTGTATGGTGGCCTTCAATTACACTAGCTAATAAGTTTTATTAACGGGCTGCTATGTTTCTGGTAAACTGCTTTTCTAAGGCAGGTGGGGGTTCTAGAAACCGCATGTACTTAATTTACTTATTTAATATACTCTGTATTTGCATCGGTTCCAGAAGGGAACCGATCAATCAAACTGTATTTTAACTTAAACGACTAGAAACCCCAGACCCCCCTGCTATGGTCACTAGGCTGGGATATTATAAATACCATTGGAGATCCTTTGCAATGGTGTCGCGTTTACCAATTCACTTAATTAAACTATATGATGGCATGCAGGGTAAATAGAATAATATATTTTGATAGAAGATCTTGCTTTATCTAAGAGAATTTTATTAATTAAACTGTTGGTTTACTAATTTACAATCTAAATTACTCTCATTATAAAAGAACCCTTGACTATAACATATGTATTTGAGAATACTGGGTCTAATTAGCTTATTTAAAATCTTATATGGTGCCACATAATATTATACAATAATGTACACATTGAATGAAGGGACTAGCACTTATCTTATTGTTGCCTCCGTTGTCTCGGATATAGGCCACATCGCCGCTCGATGGTCTGGTCTTCTCTCCTTGGAGCGGTCTTCTTCTCTACCGGCCAGACTCGCTGACTCCGTCTCGGATGGACTGCTCAGTTGGACCCTCTGATTCTACTCCTCGAACCTTACCCTTCTACTTTCTATCCATAACTCCCTTTACTTCAGTCTGCTCTGTCCCTTCGCTGTTTTTCCCCTTCTCCTTCTTGAAAAATCTATTTTCAATTATCTAGTTCCCCTCGTCTAGGTCAGATGAAATCGCTGAAAAACAATAAGAGCATCCCCTACCCCCTCCCCTACAGGCATTTGAAGATTTGAACTCTTTATTTACATATTTTTAGTCTGGAAAAAAACCATCAAACAGTCATGGATCTCTCTTAGGTAAAGTTTTCATTATCCGAAAGTGAACTAAACCCCATTCTGGTTTCCTGGTTGTATCTCCTTCAGGGGATTCATAGCGCAAGTTTAAAAGTAGGAATTTAAGTATAAGTGTAAGATTCAGTTGAAATCGGCCGTAAACGAGATTAAGGGATACAATTTTGATATCATGCAAGAGGTTCCAGGCCAGGGCAGGGCTCGTTAACTAAAGGGAACTACACATTTTGGCAGGAAGGAAATAGCAACAATTGTTGAGGCACTGGATTTCTATATATAATAATATAATATTCATTCAGTTTTGAGTGGTGTTAAGTTTTGTTAGTGAAATTAGGATTTCGTTTGCCAAATTCAAGGGTAGTTGGATCCAAAATAGCGATGATAAACATGCATTTTCCTACGGAGAACAGAGACGATAAAATAAAAAACGATCAAACGAAAAGTCAGAGAAGGTGGACGATAAACTGCCGCGATACTGTATGAAATTAGAATTAGGATATGAAAACGCTTGAGGTGGCGTAGGAAGAATTATATTATCTGACGATCGATAAAGTTTGCAGTAATACAACTACTGAACTAGATCCGAAAAATAAACTAAGCTATCTCAAAAGACCTAGTAAAACTAAAGCAGTGCATTAAAAAATAAGTTAATGTACAAGAGCAACGGAACTTTTCAGTTATGTCCTAAAAAAATAAGGATATTCATAAGTATACAATAGCGTAAGTATGGACAACAAAACCTATGATTAAATCGAACCTGTATTGGATCTTTACCTTGTATAATGGTAAATACACCTTAACCATAAAATATTTTAGCATCTAATTGAGAAAATTGAATTTTTAGTGAGTTCTTTCACATTACTGATAATTAGTATTACAAAATTTACAATTAGTATTGCAAAGTTGATTTTCAACATTTAGAGCCCAGTGGCGTAACTAAGGATGACTGCGCCCCTCCAGACAAAAAATTACTAACTGTCGGAGTAAAAATAATTAATCTCTTTTTAAATAATGTTTTTGCTCAGATGCCTAAAAAATAAATACAAATTAAGTACGAGAGTTTGAAATTCATGTTTCAAAAAACAAAAACAAAAAAAAAACATTTTCCGGAAAAGTTTAGAAAGATTTAGAGCACACTTGACCCTTTTCTATAAGTACGAAATAAATCTTGAAGGCTTGAAAATGTTCGGCACTATGAAAGGGGTGACTCCGTAACTATCGTAAATAACTATTCAAAAGCCATTCCTACTTTGGGAAAAGTTCTGCAACTATATGGAGCGTCATATGCAGAAACTGGTTTTCTTCAAAGAAAAAGTAAAAAAAAATTCCGATCTGTGTGATAAGTTCCTTACAAAGCGGAGAAACTTGCTCTGAAATTTACATAATTAAATTTTGAAAGTAGTTGCGAAGAGTTTTCTTGCGGAGGCCTTTAAACGAGGGGATATTATAATCAATAGCGCGGAGTTTCCTAAGTACTAGGAGTGTTGTAGTAACATTAATAAAATATTTATAAAATCTAAAATAGTTTGTTATTGCGTTTAGCATATAGTTATCCTCAAATTATAATAAATAAAGAAATTAATCATACTATGGAAATTAAAAATAAATTTTATTACAATCCTTCTTCGATAACCTATATCAGACACTCCCAAGTTACGGTTGTAGAAGAGAAGATACACGGCCTAAGGCTTTATCTCGGAAGGAGGCACAAGAAACGACCACAAACAGGAAAGATCAAGACTTCTTCAACATTTAGTTAATGTGCACCCGATCGCCCCTTTTAAAAGGAAAAATATTTCAATGAATATAGTTAGCTATATTCGGCCCACAAAAAATCTTTCCCGTATTCTATTTCAGCAATCAAACATTCTTCGAAAAATAGTCATGACTCCTTATTCCTTATTATAAACCATATTGGTTTCTAAGGATATGTAGTAATTTGTATTAATTATAATATCAAAGAAATATAGCAATTCATATTTTTTATTTTCCTTTATGATTGATGTTATATTTTGGTAATGTTAAATTGTTTAGGTTCAACTAGATGATGAGCCAAACGACGCAAAACGTCGTTGTTTATAGGAAAATAAAAATAATGAAGTAAGCAGAGCTATATTTCGTTGAATAATGATCCTTATAATAATGAGATGAGTCATAAAAATGACAATTTTTCTAGGTAATTTAAAATAATTTTACATTAACACAATTTTGTTTTATGTTCAAAGGATACACCGTTACGTTCTAATGGATTGCTGCCATTTTTAGGAAGATAATCTCAATTCCGTTTTGAAACTCGTACAGAGATTGAAGGTTTTCCCTTGAAGATAGTGAGCCAATGTACGGAACAGATGGTAGTCGGAAGGTGCTATGTCTGGACTGTAAGCAGGGTGAGGGATAACTTTAAACCCATCCAATTCTATAATATTTGTTTCGTGTAACGAGAATTGGGTAGTCGGGTGTTATCTTCTTAAAAACAAAACCAGATATCTGTTTACTAATCCTGGGTAACGCTGGGTCAGAACATCATACATTTTTTCGTAACTGATCACTGTAAAGTTCTAAATCGACGGTTCGGCCATCTGGGATGAATTCATAATGAATTATGCCCTCGTGCTTCGAAAATACAGAGGGCATTGATTTTTTTCAAATTGCTTTTGCTAAGCGTTGGTCACAACAGGCTGATTGCAAATTAACCATTGGTTCTTGATCTTAGGGTTTATCCAATAGATCTACTATTCATGGCAAGTAATAATTCTTTTAATGAAACGTTGGTCATCTGGGTTTTTTAAAAATTCATGGGGAACCACTCTTGATTAGCGATTCACTTTTCCCAAGTTATGTGTGCAACCTTACGATTTATGGTGGATTGGGAAGCTCCAAGTTCTCTATCCCACTATCTAGTAGTTTTCGTTGGGCCTGCTCTAACAGTCCCGCAGAGCTTCCTGATGATGATTTTCGTCCATAACCCTCTTTTCTCACTAGGCTGATCTCACCAACCTAAAATTTCTAGCACCATCTATCTACTCACAGTGCGTTCAGAAAGAGCTGCCTCTTCTTCAAATTACCGCACCAAATGGGCTGTTTCGGGGGAAGGAAACTTACTTTTCCAATGGTCGCGTAATATTATGATACCTGTATTTAAAAATTTAGTGCCATGTTGTAAACCCGAATGATAAGAAAAAAATGAAGGCAAGGCGAGGTCATTTTGTTTGTCAGAACAAATAAAGACGATCAGTGGATTCGAATTTCCAAGAAAACGAAATCGGTCATTTCTAATGTCTCAACCATTAATTGCTTTGTCCACATTGATGAGGTAATACTATAAAGCTCTACTTTGAGGAATAGAAGGTTAACGCAATGCCAAATTCCGCCACATCTAGCATCTTCTGTATAAACAAGCGAAGACTAGAAGACTGGTCTTATAGTCTATTCGATATAACTTTGATCTCGAATAATTTGTTAAGCGTTCGATAAGACGATACAAATATACTGTACCTTCGCTATATCTACAGCCTCCTTCAATTTAAATCCTCTGTCCACTCACAGGAAACAAGATCAAGCCTTTCTGACATCTATACCCCTTCCAGAACCAAAGCATCCGAATGTTTCTTTCTTGCCCGCTTCATTGTCCTCAGGGATTCCCTCCCTTCTAATATCCGCTATTCTTCTTCCTTTATTCAAATTCCACCTTTTTCAACATCTCCTCACTTCCCAAAAAGACCCTGTCTAATCATGAAATTTTAATTCAAGATTAATATCTTGATTGTAGAAAATATTCGTTTCAATTATATACAAAGTTTCAACTCTGTGAATCATTTCATTATTTTTATCATTTTTATATCCTCAAATCATGAAATTCTGTTTAGTTGTGAGTAATTGTTTCGAAGTTTTTTTAACTCTGGATTGTTTCATTATTTTTATTTACTATGTTTTTCTTCTTCTATTTTTTGTGTCTATTATATATTGTAATTGCAATCATTGTAAATATTAATTGGCTTTATTAATGTAGTATTTGGCCAGACATTTTTTTTTTCTGTTTTCTTTTTTATTTGTACATACTTGTTATTCTTGAGGGACCAAGTCCCAGAATAAATTTTATTTTTGTATTCTATATGTCAATGAAAAGAACGGATGTGCAGGATATGCGGCAAATGGCTAAAGTCAATTGCTTACATTTTAATTCATTGCCTTTAACACAAAAATCAAGACAGTAAAATATATATATATATATATATATATATATATTTTTTTTTTAATTTAATTTTTTAAATCAATTGATAAGAGACGTTATCCACAAACCTGAGCAGTCTTACCTAGTACTATAGCAATTTAATTCGTATTATCAATGGAATTCCTAGAGTAATTAATTAGCTTTAATGGTAAAATAAATGCTTTGTGATTCTACCATCCCCGAGCAATCAATCTTGCCAACACAATGGTCGAAAGTTTAAATAAGATCTTAATACGATTTCACAACAACTTGATAAAGGCGGAACAATTATGTCCGGCTGTAGCATGCGTTATTGATGACCACGCAGGACCATAGTACGGAATAATAAAGTACGTATAAATATCAAACCAAAACGTTTTACGGAGCTTCATAATACCACTCCTTGCAAGAATTAATCTTACCACAGCTCAAGTAAGGATGCAAGTGCAAAGGGTCCAAAAAATTTTGAATCACTATTTAAAAAACTAATAGTACTTATTAGTGTCAACCTATTTTTTTTCTTGAGTAAATATATGATAAACCATACATAATTATCAAAATAATATTGTCCGATAAAAATCTATCTACCGGTGCGAGTCAGACAAGTAAAATTCGCTAACTTGCGTTGAATGAAATTAATAATTTTATAATCAATACCAGGCTGATATTTGGTATAATAATAAATAAATAAAAAAATCGGTGTTAAACTTTTTGTCTGACATATACAGGAAAGCTGGATGGCAGTTCGACATCCAGAAGATAAAGTTATAATGTGTTATTGTAAATAACCGGAGTGATAATAAATTAATCATAGATTAAAATAGGAACACTATAATTCCTAAGAAAACAATTTTATTAATAAAATATCAAAAAAAAAAATATATATATATATATATATATATATATATATATATATATATATATATATAAAGTTACATTATTATCATGGTGACGTTTCGGCCTTTTTTTTTGGTTTTGGATATATTCAAGCATTTATAGTTCATTTACATAATTAAAATATTAAATCCATCATCCATAAATCAAATAAATCAATATTTACTACTCTAGAAAGTACTTTCTGATAGTTTTTTAAAGCATTTTTCTTCCAAGAACAGTTATTATTTGACTAATACGGTCAAATAGTCAATTTGGTGATAGCACAATTCTAAAAAAATCAAAACAGAATATTTATTAAAAAAAAATAATTAAACATCAAGAATAAAAACATAAAATTATAAAAAGGCAAAATGTATTTTTTTGGAGGGAGGAGACCTTCCTGGGGTCACCCGACCTCTATAAAATGGGCACCCTTAATTGGGGGGAAAAACCTGGCGCTTGAGTGTGATCTTAGCCAAGTCACCTACTTGCACAACCGTTGGCCTAGAAACAGTATGGTCCTTGCAAAGTACTGAACCCAAGACCCTTTATGGGTTGTAGTGGTACAGTTTTTTATTTATTTATTTATTTTTTTTTTTTTATCAGCAATAGTTTTTCAAATTATCTCCCTCTGGGCACATGGGATCAAACAAGTTCCGATATGAATTCGTTTAAGCATTTCATTTTCTATAAGAATCAGTAAAAAAATGTATCCCATCCCTTAGGGGATTCTAAAGTTAGAGTCGCTAGAGAAATACTCCGGTTCATTACTAAGTCGGCAATACGCCTCAAACTAACTACAGGTTACCCAATTAGGATCACCCATATTTCATTCCGATATCCTGCATATACTAGAATTAAAAGGGGAGAGACAGGTTCTCTGTGACACCCTGTATATATACACATATACATTGTAGGCTCTACAGCCTCTGCAGGGCTTTGGCCTCCTGCAATTTCCTCGTCCACTCGTATCAGACAGCTGTAAGTTTCCTCCATCTTCTCACTCTCATCCGGTGGAGGTCTGCCTCCACATCATCAAGCAATCTCAGACGTGGTCTTCTTTATGTTTGCCTTTCTTCCGGCAATTCATATAGCAGCCTTATTTACAAGGCCATCATCGTATTCTTGTCACCTTGATGAATGCCACAATATATGGTTCGCCAAACAATTCCTCCAATAACTTTTAATTTTGTTTAGATCGCCATTGTACTGACTCATTTATCGGCCCATACATCATTCGGAGGACCTTTTCCACACCTTAATATATATATATATATATATATATATATATATATATATATATATATATATATATATATATATATATATATATATATATATATATATACATAAAAAATAAACAATGAGCTCAGAAAAATATTGATGAATAAATATTGACTGTACTAATTATAAAACAATATTTTATTAGAGCCGTCATAGGGCAGCTTAAATGGTCACTTTTTCACATAAACACTTGCAATAGGGTAATTTGAAGTTTTCCGTTTTTGTGAGACTAATTACCCCGTGTCGTACAAACTGTGTGATCTTGTCGGTTGTTCGACCCTTCACTGCGGCAGATGTGACCGGGATGCGGGAAAAAAAAGCCCGCAAAGTGGGCAGCAAAACAGGCTTCGCATCACACGTCCTCAACCGCACGATGGCTACAATTACTAACCTATCACAACCACCGCTTACATTCACAGCCACGCGACATTCCTTGATTCAACAAACAGCCGACAAAAAAAAAAAAAAAAAAACAATAGTCGCGAATAGATTATGCACTATAGAGAAAGGCTACAGTAAAATTTTAATTAGAGTAAAATTTATGAACCTTAAGAAAAATCGGGAGTAATATGTCGATATATATAATATACATATAATGATAAAATACTTCCATGCTTGTTTAAATTCATTATAGTGAGCTATGATCTCTAAGAATAAATTGCCAATAATGAAGTAGCACTGTATCTATGTATAGTAGTTGTCTTCAACTTCAAAAAACTGTTACTTGATGGTGCAGCCTTTCAACCGGACTTCATTAAGAGAACATCTAATTTTTTTTTTTGGTTTGTACTTCAAAAATGTCCCCTACTACACAAAGCAAATTTTAAAACTGTAACACCAACCTTAAGTAGATTCTTTTCGTGCCAAAGGCGCATCCACACGCTGTCTCGCAGTTCGAGGGAGGGCTGCAGAAGAATATTATGTTGAGGGATAAATCCAATGTGAATAATAAACTTGTAACTCCAAAGGATACTAACGTCATTTTTATCTCTAAAATGTGCCACGTTTTCAACAGAACGAGCTCTCAGGATGGGACATTAGCAATGGTGTGTTCGTTCTGGATTATATCAATAGCTCACACATGACACAAGCAAGCAAACAATCCATAAATATAAAGAGCCTATAAAAAAAAGTGCTTTTATAACATTCTGAATTCTTTTTAAAGATGTATTGTCTTTACCTGCAAGTTCCTTACTTATTTTGTGAGAAATATTTAAGAATAGAAAAAAAGAAACTGTTAAAAAAGTTTTTTTTTTTTCAAAGCGTTAACTTACGAAAAATAAAGTCGACAAAAATGTTTCTTTAAAGATAAAACCTCATGTGCAGTAGCGTAGCCAGGATTTCGTTTCGGATGGTGTGGGAGCTGGTTCATGCAAGAATCTACTTTAAAGAAACGCACCCCCACAGAGGATGTAAGGGGGCCTCTCCCTATATAATATTTTCTAGGCCAAGGTATATTATTTATGAAATAACATTCAAATAGATTCATATAATTTTAGTTTACAGATAAGAATAAGTAACAGTATTTTGTAATTTGGGGAGGGGGGAGGGTCTGGACCATCTGGAGTCCGGGGTTCATAGTTTGAAATGTATTCGTAAAAATGACCTTACAAAGAAAAATTTCAAAAAATCATGACTCCGACAGAAGGGTCCACTATAAACAGAAACTTAAAATTATATGCAAGCTGAATGCCCCTTCCCAGGCCTATGTTTTATTTATTATAATAATAGATATTTATATTTCCGTTAGGTAAAAATCATATAAGATTATCAAGTAATAAAGTAAGCAATAGCATTAATCCTTCTTTTATATTTAATCCCTGCTGTAGCACTAATAACTACTATTATCGATACTAAATCAAGATTTTTAAAAGGCATATTCATTATTAGATGTATTGATGCACAGGCACCTCCAAATGTTACCGTATAAAAAGAAAAAAAAATGATTTCATACACCTATACATGTATGTACAGGGTGTACAGCATAAGAACCAGGAACCTTCAGGGGCTGATTCTGCACCTCGAGAGCAACAAAAAAGTACAAACGGACCATGGTCCGATATTCCCCACAGAAAAGAAGGAAATTCAAATTTCGTGGTTAATTTAAGTAAGTCACGTTTTTTATTGAATAGGAAGACATCGCTCAAAAACTATTCAATGTATTAGTTAGGAATTTTGATGAATAGCATACTGGCGTGATGACACTTAATTTTATTTACTAAAAAAATTAAATCTAGTTAAAAATATTTTAAATAATTGACTTTGAACACTAATAACTTTCAGCTCCCTTGTTTATTTTTAAAATAAAAAATAAAAAAAAACTTTAATCAATGCTGAACAAAAAATCTGTGAAACACCTCAAACTTTTTGAATATCTTTCACTTACAATATTAGGGATTTTGAATTTGTATTATTATTCCGGAACGAGGTTCCGCTTAAGATATGGCAATAAATTGTCCTATAAAGGGAATATTAATCTCATGAGTCATCAGCTATTATTCAAGATTTATACTTGCCCACAGGTTACATACCCTTTCGGTATAAATATGAAATGATCACGTTACATAAATTACAACCTCTTCTACCTTTACTCTCGCTAATGCCTCCATTGAGATACGCCATTAGTGCCATAATGGAGCTTTTGTTTAAATATTGTTATCAGTTGACATCCGCATGATGGTATAGAAGGATCAATCTAATTAGGAATTGATAAATTATTTGCCACTTCTATAAATTTGTTTTATTGAAAACTAGTTTCGAATGTTATACATTCATCCTCAGTTCTGAAAACACACAAAAAATTCAAAAATAAGCAATTCAAAATATAGTTGGTATTATTATACATATTAAATTATATAAATCAGTATTATAAAACAATTATGAATTTAATTAAGACAAGAAATCAAATACATGTTGGTACGCACCAAGGTTTAAATGGATTATATCAAACAGAAAAGTTTGTATTGGTTCCTTCTCGCATTGTACTAACAATGAACGAGAAATAGGCAGGATGTTTTTAGGTAAACGGTTTAAGGGTCAGGGTTTTTCCAGTAATGCCGGTGAGTAATTGTTTTTTTCTGTTATAGATGGGAATAAATTTAAGATTGGATTGTTGGAGATATTTATTTGGTCATTTAAGCAAAAATCTGGATTGGATTTGAAGGATTTTATTATTTCAAGTGCTTCATATATATTTAATTTGAGACTGTTTTCAACGTGCAGTATTAATTTAACTCCTGAGTCTTTGGTGAATTTATGATTATTTTCATTTAAATGAATTGCAAAGTTGGAATTGTCTGCCTTATATGCATGTATATGTTCCTTTAATCTCTGATTTAGCGATCTTCCAGTTTATCCCGTGTATTTGGCTGCACAATCATTACAATTTAGTTCCTATACTCCGCTTTTTTTTACAATGCGAGAAGGAACCAGTACAACATTTTCTGTTTGATATAATCCATTTAAACCTTGGTGAGTACCAATATGTATTTGATTTCTTGTCTTAATTAAATTCATAATTCATAAATGTTTTATAATACTGATTTATATAATTTAATATGTATAATAATACCAACTATATTTTGAATTGCTTATTTTTGAATTTTTTGTGTGTTTTTAGAACTGAGGATGAATGTATAACATTCGAAACTAGTTTTCAATAAAACAAATTTATAGAAGTGGCAAATAATTTATCAATCCCTAATTAAATATTGTTAACTGCAAAATTTAAAAAACATGAAATCTATATTGAAATATTTTTCATAAATATATCGAATGTTCTATTGCAATGCAATAAGTCAAAAAATATATCCTTATGTTTTATTAATAATTTAAGAAGAATCTTTAAAAAAAAAAAACAAGGATTTATAATTAAAAAATCATAGCTCCGTCACTAAGGTCGTCGATTCAATTAAATACAATATTACAAATACCAAAATGGCGGGGATAGGAGAAAAAAAATCGAGAACCACAAAAGGCACTTCTTTAACACCAATTTAATTCACGCAAACATACCGCAATTTTAACCCCACTTCTGTGGTATTGTACTGCACAGAAAACAAACATTCGTACCGAATTTCAGCTCATTATATCCAAGGAAATCTTTTCGTGGAAAATACGACTAAAAACAGAATCGGAGTAAAATAAATAGAGATAGTTTAAAAAAAATATCAGCATATTAATAAAATAAACTTGTGGTAGATAAACAGTTTAAGAATTTAAACTAGATATCCAATTGTAAAGGGCAGATATCTCTTTAGAAATAGCTCAGTAGTGGCAAGGAATAGATGATAGACATAGACACTCCTATAGAAACTTATGTTCTAGCAATTATAATTTATAATTTAATTCAAAATGACGATATTCTAAGATAGATAGGAGTTATATACAAATAGGAGTTCAAATACTATGAAAAAAATACTAATTTAAGGTTTATTATTTTAATATTGTTATAGAGAAAATCGATATAAATTAAGAATAGCCATAATATTAAGAATAATTTACTATGTATTGCAGAAAAATGGTATGCCCCATGATGAGTATTACACACTAAAACGTCACAAAATGGAAATGAAATATGACGAAAAAAAAAAATCATAAAATGGAAGTCCTGATTTACAACTAATTAATGTAAATCCTTATAAATTTTTGACGTAATGTAAAAGTCCTGAGCTGGATTTACATTAAATTCATTTTTTTTTTTAAATATTAATAATGATTGTATGGATTGGACAATGCAGATTATAAACATTTTACATCAAAGAGGCTTTTTGTATTTTACGATATTTAGTTGAATTATTTTTAATTAATTTGGACCTCAGTATTTAGTAGTAAATAAGGTTCGAAGTATACTTATATAATCATCCAGGCAATAGATATTATTATGAGAAATAATAACTTCTCTCTTATTTTGAAAACCAAAAGAAACAAAACTAGACTTCGGTTTAAAAAAACAAAACAATAACTACAGAAACACAAACATAAAAAAAAAATAATTAATTACAATTAGAAATATTTTCTGAATTGGAGAAGTTGGTTGGGGTGGGGTCTTATTTTAATGTGTGCTGACGTTTCGGCCAAAGTTTCAGGCCTTCATCAGACAGCGAGTCATTTTCTCTACAGAGAAAAAATTTCTGCATTAATATTTCCACACATTTCGACATTCAATTTAGTAAAGATCAACCTTGTGTAACTTATAAAGAGTTTAGTAAATTAAAAACGATCTTTCAATGTTAACTGAAGAGGCAAAGCATATTCATAAAAACTCAAAAATATTGGGACAAATTATTAAGGAATTACGTTTTGCTTATTTCTGAAGATCAATTTTCAGCAGATTTTTTTCAGAACAAGCATTCAATGTTAAATAATCATTTAAATATTAAACTAAATATTATTTTTTAATATATTAAAAAAAATTGCTGTCATCAATATAATTAAGTATTCATCGATCCAAAAATATACAAAATTGGTTGGTTTTATAACGTCTTAAAGGAGTTTTTCGTAAAGATATTCACACTACGGCCAATAATAAGTCAATTAAATATTTAAAAAATGCATAAAAATCCGAAATATGGTTATAACGTTGGCCCGACATCCGATCTAAGAGAAATATCGTGAAATGTGACCGAACATTTAAATTAAATAAATTATTACATTACTTAAACTAAATCATAGCTCAAATATTTTTTAAAAAATAGCAATGAATATCAATAATTACAAAAAAAAGTTAAGTAGCGTGATATATCTCATTAATTATACCCTCAACTGATAAGCCGATACATTATAATGGATTATCGTATTAGTGGGAAGGCAGATACTAGTGATTGGATTCGGCAGGGTATGATCTACATTAGAGCTTGATTAAAAACCATTATCATTCACAGATGAATTAATTATTAATTAATAACCCAACGTATTTTCATTCATGCGCATGAAATCGATAGTATTAAAACGATAGCCCGAGCCCAACGATTTTTATTAGAGGCGTTAAATAATAACGGATAAACCTCCTGCCCTAACTTTTTATAATCCCCAATTGTAAATCTTAATTAGAAACTTGTGGTCCGTTCAAATTTAAAACAAGGATAATTTCATTTCCTCATTCTTATTTAATTTAACACTGGAAATCTTGGCGGTAAAATACCCATTTTCGGCTAATAATAATAATAATATAAGGCTTAGCGAACTCGAAGGTTCGATGCCGGTACCACCAATCGCCGTCTACGAAACCTCGGTCCACCGACTACAGTTCAAATCCAAATCCGTAAGATCACCCTTAACGCAATCCTCCCACCTACGTTTCCGTCAACCCCTCGGACGTTTACAAGTCGGCTCAGCATTTATTAACTTTTTAGGAATTCGTTCGTTACTGAACCCAACAACTTTACAAGCCCATTTCATCAGTCGCAATAACATCAATTCGAATATATTAACAGAGTTCATGCTCCGCAATTCCGCCTTGTGTAACCTCCTAAATTCTCCTGTGGATTCATCCTTTTTCGGATCAAATATTTTGCATAATACCTTATTTTTGAAGACCTTATGGCGTTGTTCGTCCTTCGAGGTTAGCGGCCACGTTTCACACCCATACAGAAAGTAGACAGGATAATAGTTTTATATATTCTAACTTTATAACTCTAACCGCGCCTTTATTTCCTCTGAAATTTCTAGTAATCATAGACTCCCAATCACTTAAATTTTTCAACGTGTTCAAACCTATTCCCTCCTATATCTATATCATCAAAATCTCCGCCGTTTCTGTTGCTGACCGAATATTTCGTCTTATCCGTATTTGTTTGGAGGCTAACCTCTTTACCGGATTTTGTCAACGTTGTTTTATAGTTATATAGTTTCCGTTTCCTCACTTAACAATACTAAATCGTCTGCAAATCCAAACACGGATATTTTACCCCCCAGATCTAAACCCCTTTCGGTACATACCACCATTCTAATGACATACTCTAGTGCTAAGTTAAATAGAATAGGTGAAAGGGAATCACATTGTTTTAAACCCGAGCGGACTTCAAATTTCTCCGAAAAATAATTACCGATTCTAGCTTTATTGAATGTTTCAATCATGCACATCTCTACTAGATTTACTAAGTTCTTCAGTATTCTCTGCTCAATCAAATTATTATAGAGTCTCTAAGGATCAACGGAATCATAAGCCTTGATGAAATCGGCAAAAAGCTGATGATTAAAAAATGTCTACCTTTTTCGACTATGCCGATGATTTTCTTTTTTGTACGAAGATTGGGGCCGAATTAGTAAAGAATTAGGCCACGAAATAAATACTAATAAAACTAACTATATTAGTAGAAAAAAATCCCACCTGAAAAGAGTATGATTTCGAAAATATAGATGCAAGAGAAAAAGTAGGTAAGCTTAAGCATCTGCGTCTTTTTGTATCATTTTAAGAATCTAGTATATTGTATAATGCTGACCAGAAATGTTCAAGGAACAACAGCGTCTTAAGTTTTTGAACATAAAAATATTCAGTGGAATATTTGACACAGTGTAATGAACAATGAACAATATTTAATTTTTAACCCTCTGGTTACATTAAGATAATATTTTAGGAATTACAATCGTGCATTGAAAACTAGTTGGCGTCCAAGAAATCTGTTTTATACCAATAATTAGTATCACCCTTTCTGGTTGAAGATAAGTGCTTCTACTAAATTACTAAGACTATCCCTTTTTTAACTATTAATAATTGATTATGGGCAAGTACCTACTTTCTTATTATTCTTCATTAGGCCTGAGATTCTTTTTTTATTTACAATTTTGATGGACCATTAAAAAAAAAAAAAACTCAGGTTTTTTAGAGCATAAAGTTTACATACAGTATAATGTACCGACGGAAATGTAATTTGTCGATTCACCACTTAACTTTGCCATTTCGAAAATTTTACAAATTTCCTTACCCCATTCGTTAATTTCGAAAAAAGAAATGCTCAGGCATAGTTTAGATCCAAGTAACTCTTCCACATCGCCATACAAATCAATTTATCAACAAATGTTGATCACTCCTCATTCCCTTCAATCAGAGATATCGGGAAGTGACAATAATTGAGAACGTACAACGTAAAAGCTTCAACGATAGCTCGATAATTTACCTGATGACCTGATGAATTTTTTTCGAAAATTTCATTTAAATATCCCTTGCTAATTTTCCAATTTTACATTTATCAAACAAATAATAACTGATCCTCCATTTGTTTTTTTTTTTTATAATTTCATCGGTAATTCCTTTTTTTTTTTTAATCCCTTTATTATCTCTTTTATTTTCTTGCCATTTTATTACTCCATTCTTCGTTTAAGCGCATCACATATACTTTAATATTTCATCGATCTTCCTGTTTGTAACTGCACACGAAAAGTCCGTTAAAAATGTTTTCATTCTCTTACCAGCTACTGAAGAATCGAGTAAATTTATTTCCCCTTATTTCTTCTTTTACCTCTTATCTCTTATACCACTCTTTCCCTTTTTATGTTTCTTTTTTTATTTCTTCTTTCATAATCGATTCTCCAACTTTTCATTTTTTTTATCTTTTACACCTTTAACCCCCTCTTATGTTACATTACCCCTTAGTATTACACAAGGCATTATTATATCAAATTTATACTCTTTTATCTTGTAAATGTAACTTCTAATTTGAAGTTTATATTTTTATGTATACTATTTTAATTTTTATCATATCCCCCCAAGAGATCCCACTATATTTATTCTTCTTTTTATATTATTCTTGTATCTTTTTTTTTTTTTTCTAAGTCGTGATGAATGCAACAACTTTCAATTCGACATTCTATTTCATTACCTTGTGTCTTATTTCTGACCGCACCCCAACCATAATCTGCTTGGTTTCATCAACGGTTAATTATATCTCCATTATGGGAAAAATAAAAATAAAAATAGCTGAATAAAGAAATTTTTTTCTTACTTTTTTTTAGAAACGGTACATTTTTAGATATTTGGGTAAAAAACAGAATAGTCGCTTATTCATTTTTTTACTTAAATCCGGTCCAAACAACTTTTTGGCCAGTTAACGAGAACTAGAACGCAGTTAATAAACCCGATAAAATGATTTATATAGTTGAATTATTCATATCTATAAACGACGAGAAGACCTCATACTGACAAATGGAATTAGCCAATTAGCTATTTCAGCGAAATTAATAGTCGCAGGTCGGCGGTGTTTGAACAGTGTATCTAATTTTTTTTTTACCCCCTGAAACTCCCATTCCAACCCCCATCCCCCAATCCCCCGCCTATGGCAATGGAGTTTAATTTATTCAAGGGTATAATTTCGTCAAGTTAAACGCGCCAAATGTAGCTTTTAAATTTTTCATTCGAATCGTTTTCTGCACTATTTACCGCGCCGTGAATTAAAATAACTAGGTGGGGGAGAGGTTATCTGGAGTGAAATAAAATTGTAAAACTCCATCCTTTTTACAAGAGCGACCGACATAAATGTAGTGAAGGAATGGAATATAATTTAAAAGTTAATAGCTGGGTATATTTAAAATATAAACGTTGATTTCCAAGATAATATTATATTAAATTTTTATATCTTACAAGTTATATAAAGTAAAAGGTACGATATACATTCGGCATAGTCACAAAATATTATTTTAATGAAAAACTGAAGCTGGGTCACTAAAAGAGAGCAAAAACTCAAAAAAAAAGAGACAAAAAATAAAGTTAGGATATAACTGCAACATTCCAAAACAAAAGCCAGAAGTCTCTCAAATACCAGTAAATAGCTAGCCAGTCAATATTTTGCCAATTCAGGCATCATCAGGGCAGGAAAAGACATTATCCCATAAATGCAGAAAAAAGACATCGCATTTCACATCAACAATCCTATGTGATGTTATATGGTGAGAAAGGAAGATTCAGAGGTTCCAATGAAAAATTGGTGAGAAGTGCCCTCCTCGGGGAGAGTTGGGCGTTCGAAGGTGCGTCGAGCTATGTCCACACTATTCGACTTTCGAGGCAACTTTTGGTTCGATTTTCGTTAGGCTCATTGACCCTAACTAGCGTTAGGCAAATTTCGTTCAGAAAAAAAGTAATAAATAATGAATAGTATATTATTCGTTATTCTATGAATCAGTGAATACATTTAACCATATATTTATTTCAATCAGTAATCAAACAAAAATAATTGTTCGACATAGTATGCCTTACGTTCCCTTCCCCGTTTGTCGTCTCGAATCAAAAATTGCCTCGAAAGTAGAACAGTGTGGACATAGCTTTAGGTGGATTGGGTGGCAGCCGATGCAAAAGCATATTTGAAATAATTTTAATCTGGGAGGAAATGTCCCCACACAAACATCTCTTACTGCTCTTTAATAATAATCTTTTTAGTATAATTTTATAGAGTTCACATAAACACTACTTGAAATAAACTCAGCAAACTGCACTCCTTCACGTCATCTCTCAAAAAAGTACAATAAAATAGTTTTTTTTAAACAATTTCAGTACGACAATTCTGTACACAATATATTTTTGGTTAGTCAAGCTGAAAATATATTTTAAAAGTTTCGGATTAGTTTCCATTGAAATTCCATTTAGTTTCCACGGCGATTGAGTTAATTTCTACTTTTTTATTATTAGATTAGACGGATTTTGTTTTAGAGAATTGAATTACCTTTCATATGATTTCGTACATAATTTACCATAAAATGCATACTTTTTGAGTTATGCAAAAATATATTTTTTTTTTTTTTTTTTATAACCTTATTCACTGGATTTTCTCGGTGATGTACAAAAAATATGAAAAACTAAAGGCCTTAAGGAAAAGATATTTGTATCGTGACATTTAGCAAAGTAAATTTAATTGTTTAAAATATGACACACAGTGTATCTCCATTTCAGTTTGAAAAAAACCTTGCATAAAAATACTTAACATTGTCCTTCAAAAAATCTAAGAGAGCATCACACAGTTCAGAAAAAATCTTCCGAGGTGCTCTGTTTAAATATTTTGAATAGGCAGCCTAAACTTTAGTATGAATCCCCAGATGCTAAAAATCTCGTTCCTCGCCATCATGAGAACTGATCATATATCTACTGACTCATATTTTTGTTGTAACTTTGTTTTATAATTGAAATTGCTCTTAGTTATTAAATTTGTTTTGAAATAAGTCTTTTGTTATATAGTGCGGACCCTGCAGCGCTTAGTAAATCATTGAGAAGGAAAACTATTATTAACAAAATGCATTATTAATATTAATACAAATGTATAAATAAATAATGTAATATCAGTTATAAATAAATAATTTTGATGTAGATTATGCTAATCCGAAAGTTTACTTAATTACAGTGAGTCCACCTGTATTATTTATAAGCCTTGTTTAATTATCAGTAACTTGCGGTTTTAATAAAAGAGTATCCACTCTCTCTCTAACCAATAACTGAATAATTATTTATTTTATAAAATAAATTAAATGGAATACATTTTTCAAGTTTTATTTATTACTCAGGGGATAGTGACCTCATATAGATTAAGGTATTATGTGGTATAAAAAAGTTGTATTAACTGTCTCTGTATTTTTCCTTCAGTGAAAAAAGAAAAAAAAACGCTCCGTCTTTTCTGGAAAGGTTGATGAATCGATGGCTAATAATTCACCTAGAAGTTTTATGTGCTTGTTGGTTGACCGAGATTAATGGGAAATTTTCGATAAGCAAAGTACAATATATTAATCATGCTTCTGAATCGACAGCCTCAAAGTTGTGAGGGTTATCATTAAAAGGTTAAATACTTTTATGAGACTAGTCACTTTTTCCTTCCCCACCCATTTATGGGATATACATAGAAGGTTCTTCGCAGAAAATTAATTTTTATATTTTAAAATAATTACATAGGTATATATATATAAATATATATATATATATATATATATATATATACATATATATATATACATATATATATACATACATATATATTATCTATATAAGATGGCCTTAGCGTAAATTTCATTTCTTGACTGCAATTTTCTAACTAAACTTGCATTTTTCGGCTAATATAATTTTTACGCAAATGAATTTCATATTTTAATAAATGCTTAAATCACCAAAATGGTACCATCTATGTTTTTAATGATTATTAATAATATTTAATATATAACATTCAGTAAAAAAACTGTAATATTTAGCAAAATGTGTTAAAAGCAATTATATTTTATGTAATGTTAATTTATTTCACTATAAAGGTCTAACAATGAAACCTATTTTTTTTTTATTCTAAAATTATATTAGATAATGAGTTTTTTAGATTAAAATAAAAAAGAAAAGGTGTAACAATATTTTTTTTGTTCATGAGCCAAGTATAATTAGTTTAAGTATATAATAAAAATAAATATTCTTAGCATTTTTTTTTTTTTTTTTTACAAAAAACATTTTTACGGAAATAAAATCCACTATGGTAAGTTGTAATAGGGTGATGACAATAAATGTTAGTTTTACGGGATTAGATAATTGTTGTGGGATAGTATTTATAACTGGGAGATTGAATGATCAAAAGATTCACCTTCAATGCTAAGATCTGATGGATAATTTTTGCGGTATTGTGCCTTCGCAGATATTGGCATGTTGAGATTCCACTTTACTTCCGCAAAGATGACGCAAACCGCAAATGTCGTCCCGACACATATACATTCTAAAAGTTCTTTTGATAATGATTTGCAGTTCAGCCTTGGTATTCACTTCAGCACCTAAGAGAGCATAACAGAAATGTTATCGTTATCATTATAGACAGTACTATCAATTTTCGAACCATCATAGTGGTGTAGACAGCATCGCTTCTAATCATCCTAGAGGCACAGGTTCGATTCACATCACCAATGAGAGCTTTATAACAAGGATAAAGTGGAACGGTATCCCCTAACGAGGGGAGGGCACAATGGATCACCGATTTTAGACCATTATTTTTTTTGTGATTCGACATTCAAAAATATTGGAAACAAGCCCGGCGTTCGTTCCAATGGGCGATAGGAGCCGAGAAAAAAAAATGGATAGCTCAACAATTTACTATTTTTGGGTCACAGATGTTGAATTACTTCTAACACCTTAAACACGGCCTTAAATTATCAAATTAAATTTCATTTTACTATGAGATTCCGGTCTCTTAACCACGTATATATTATAATATATACTCATTATTTGTGATTCAGAAATAGTACCTAAATATTGGAATGATCATTTTTTTTTTAATTATTAAATTATTTTTAATGAAATTATAAAATTATAGATCAACCAAATTCATTCTTATACTACGTACATGGCCTTACTCAGGATGTCATAATAAATTGAAATTTAATTTGAAAATTTAAGGGCGGGTTTAATGTTACATAAGTAAAACAAAAACATTATTTGTGAACCAGAAATAGTAAATTTTAGAGTTATCCAATTTAATTAATGAAATAATTAAATTTTATAGCGATCTTTAGGTTCTATTGAATTGTATGTAATGAAAATATTATTATTCTGAAGAGTAAAGAATGTTAACAGAATTTTTTTATCCAAAACTGGCATTAGATTTGGTTTTAGCGCTCTGAAGAATCCCAATTTTCAAATTATCAGGCAATTCTAAAAATAAAAAAAAAATTCGATTTAAAATTTCGCCTAGGGTCTACACTTCAAATTTTTTTAAAAATTCAAATAACCGTCCTTAATTACCATTTGATAGATTCAAATCAAATTAGGAGGGTCGGTAAAGGTTCTGAAACTACGCAATTTGCTTTACCCAAGGTATTCCTACCAACTTTATCCGCAAAAAAAGAAATCAGTTTTGTTTTTATGGAAAGCAGAAACTTTCCTCTCTGCAACGAGCCCAAGAAAATCGAAATCGGATAAAGTGAAGACGAGATACAGAGCTTCAAATCGAAAAGTAATTTCGTGGCTTTTTGGACCCCCTTTTAGTTTTATGTCGCGCTGAATCAAAATCTTCCATAATTTTTGGAGTAAAAAAATCTATAAGGCTAGTATACCCGATAATCAAAAAAAATTATTTAATTAATCTGATCAAAAAGAATTATTTTATATTTTTCCTTAAATATATGCCTGAAAAAGAAATGTTTTGGTGGAAAAACCACTTCGATATCATTTTTCAAACCCGAGATATGAAATAAAACACTATCAACGTGTTAATTTTTTTTTTTTTTTCTCGGCTCCTAGGGCCCATTGGAACGAATGCCGGGACACATGCCCAATAGTTTTGGATGCGAAATTACCTAAAAAAAACTTGGATCAAATCGGTGAGCCATTGACTGTGCTCCTCCTCTTGTTAGCTTTGTGAAGAGAAATGAGACCTACTTTAAATAAGACGTATTTTTTCCCCCCTTTTTTTACCATTAATTATCGGTACAAACTGTCCATTCTCAAATAAATATTCTGGTAGCGAAATATATCAAGATTGTGAAGGGAAAATTAGGGTGAAAAAAAAAGAGCTAACTCCTCGAAGAAAAATAAACTTTGTCTTAGCCTAACACTAAGCCCAGACTCGTTATATCACCCGTTTGTTTAAAAAGGTTAATAAACAGATTTGGTTATAATATCGCAGGAGGCGGGAAGGGCTACCCCACTCAAATACTGAGTTATACATGCAATTAAAAGTTTGTTGATTTGGTTTCTTGGCCGGTCTATTTATCTTTCTGTGTAGTCTCCCTGTTTGAGTTTTCTTCCATTTTCTTAGCAGACCCTCGGAAAACGGAAAAAAGGGATTCGTGCTAAAGACGTTTGCCTAACAAAGGGCATTAAGGCTCCTCTATAAAAGCTTATATATAAATTCTTTTAAGGACTGAAGAAAGTCACAATGTTATTCTCTTAGTCCCTTTCTCTTCGGTGAAAGTGCCATATTCTACCCTTAGTCTTTCAGGTAATAAATAAATTATGCCTGGATTTATAAATATTGTGTGCATTTTAAGTTATCGTTGTTCCTTTTACTATATAAATATTAAATAAACAGGCTTTTGAATAGAGAAAAATATTCTTAGAAAATTTAACGAAAAAATAATAACTTTGAGAATTCTTTCATTGACAGAACAGTTCAAATTAATGCTAACCTAGAAATGTATACAAAAAAAAAAAAAACTTTAATGGAATATCACCGCATTTATAACTGTTGAGAAAAAATATAAAGACAGTGTACCAGGACCCAAAAAATATTGTCAGGCTGAACGGATGTACATCAAGACCTTTTAGGTTATATAAGTGTGTTGAACAGGGAGACAGCCTTAGCCCACTCCTGTTTATTATTTTCCTGAACGAGATATGGAAGGTCTGCAAAATGAGAACACCGAGAGCCATAGTAGGATATTGGAACCTCATGCCAGTTCTGGTACAAGCGTTTATACATGCAGATGATGTTGTATTAGTACCAGAAACTACAGACAACAATAACGGAATGAAGTGAAGAAATTCAGTTGAGGAGAATGACCATAAACGCTGAGAAGAGCAAAGCAATGCTGGTTGGAAGGGATGAGAATGAGGGAACAGTAACTTGTAATGGGGCACCTCTTCAATTTGTGGATACCTACGAGTACTTGGGAGCAATTATTTCCAGAGATGGGAAAGTAGATCATGAGATCTACATAGTCAAAAAAGCAAACAGAGTTTAGTCTCAGATACGCTCCACAATTATAGGAAGGACGGAAATGAGCAGTCAGATAAGGCTCCTTCTATTCAAAACTGTATTCCTACCAGTTTTGCTCTATGGTGCGGAGACAGACCGGACCGTCCTGGATCGGGATGCGAGCAAAGGAACAGCATCGGAGATGAGGTCCCTGAGAAGGATCCAGGGGAAAATCCTAAAGGACCGAATTCGCAATGAAAGAATTCGGGAGAGCCTAGGGATCTCAGCAGTTGGAGAGTGGAGCAGTACCAACTTAAATGGTTTGGTTACGAGAGAAAAATGGGGAATGATCGAAAGATCAAGTGGTTAATGCAGACCAGACCAAAAGGAAAGCGTCTGCGAGGTCGACACAGGCAGATGTACGCGGATTATATCACCAAGCTTGGGAGAGGAAGAGGCTGTTCTCTGGCTGAAATGAAGGATATGGTGAATGATCGCGAAAACAGGAAAACTTGGACCGAGGCTAAACCTTCACGCCTAATGGCATCATGGAGGTAGAGAAAGAAGAAGAAGAAAAAATATGTAAAATTTTCATTAAATCATTAGATCCATAGTTAAATATATTAATAATAAATTATATAACAATTAAAGGTTTTATATATATATATATATATATATATATATATATATATATATATATGGGACCTAGTCCCAGAATAAAGTTCTTTTATCTATCTATCTATCTATCTATATATATATATATATATATATATATATATATATATATATATATATATATATATATATATATATATTTAAATTTGATATTTTAATATTATTAAAACAATAAATAATTATGATAATATATATATATATATATATGTATATAACGCGCAACTAGTTACTTCTTTCTTAAACTATTTCATTCTTGGACACATGAACGTTGGATGAGCACCTAGACAGTCCAGCATGGTAATCTGTTATCTTCGCTGGGAAACGGTGCTGCTATAGGTTTGTTGGCCTGCTTGGTGTATCGGTGCTCAATTGGATAAGTAAGAGTTTTGTGTATTAAAAATTATTTGGCTTGAACGGATTTTAAATGAGATGTGACCAATAAAGTTTAATTGTGCTGGGAGGATCCATAAAGTGTAATTGTGCTGAGGAGGATCGATAAAGTTTGGGATCGAAACGTTCATGTGTCCTACTAAAAATAGTTTAAGAAAGGAAGAAATAGTTGTTAGTATTTTTCTGAGCTAATGCCCGACTTGCAGTATAAGTGATTAATGTGGGCATATATACAAATATATATATATATATATATATATATATATATATATATATATATATATATATTATTGATATCAATAGGTCACAAAATAAGGAAAGAAGATTATAATAATAATTTAGGTCTTTTTGAGTACCGCAGTTACTAACCGGCGATTTATGTGATCACTAGCATAACATATGATGTTAAAGTTTAGGTTATTAATAAAGTATGCAATTACCAACAAAAATAAACATTTATATTGCTAAACCATAAAATAAACATTCAATATAAAAAGCTTTATAGGTCCAAATATTCAGGTTTAAAATGCCTCATCTCCTCAATGATTTTCTCAAAACGGTCCGGTGTGGTACCTCAAGAAAACTACTCGACTGGAGTCGATGTAGGAGTCGAGTAGTTTTCTTGAGGTACTACACATTAATTTGTTTATTCTATGAGTTTTTTTTATAAATGGTAACTTACAGCCTTCAAACCACGTTCCAGTTTACAGAGGGATAGTATAACATGTTCTTCTACACCTCCAAATTACAGACGAAACTCCCTTGATGGAGAGGCTCATGTCGTTTCCTTTTGGATACATTTTTCTATCGGGAATGAAACCCTGATCCATAATAGCCAACACAAATATAATCGGTATTAAAATCAGTAACAAGTGTAGAGAAATTCATTTTACCCGAATTTAGAACTTTGGAGTGTAAACAAAACAGGTAACGAGGTTAGTTTATAATAACAACAGATGTTTAAAATTAAGCACACAAAATAATAAACATTATCACAGAAATCACCGGTTAGTAACTGCGCTCTCGAAATGGAAAAAACCCAATAATTTTATTTATATAACTGGAAATACTAAAATCTTATACGTCATTAAAGCCAAAACAAAATACTTTCATTCAAAGGACCGTATTTGGAACTCCGACGTTCAACTGCCCAAACTCTTACTTATCCAATTACCAACCGTAAAATCAAAAGAACCTTTGATTTGAGTTTTCGATTTATTTATAAGAAAGTTCTCTTAACAATAAACAAACTGAAAACTTTTGGCAATTGATGTAAGCAAGCGATGTTAGAAGGAACTTTTCACCCCACCTTCCTCTCCCGACACAACTTCCAGGCAGAGTTTGGATCCAGTTGAAAGCACAATCCGACTCAGTTATTCTCCAGCATACGTCTAAGTTATTTCTCTTCAGATATTTATGAGCCCCTGCGGATTTAACTATGACACCCACCGGATTTTACAATATTACCGGGTCTAAATGAAGTTATATGTATTTATTTAAGGAATGAAAACAATGTTTAACATTAAGAGCTAGCTTAAAACTTTTATTTAAGGTAAATATATACATCAACATACAAACATGGATATGTAAAACGAATATAGAGTGTCTTATAATTTATTAAGCTTCCCCACCCTTGTGGTAACTTATTTTTACTGTAGAACAAAACAGTTGAAGTTTATCACCTTTGATTTTCTGTCGATTCTAAATTAAACAATTAATAGTATGTTCTTTTCAATTATTTTGTTTACATTATGGCAATTAAAAGTTATTAATTTTAATCGAAAGTAAAACATTATCCAAGCCTTTTTTTGTGCGATTTTTTAAAACATTTATTTGAAGCCCCTCATGAGAGCTTAAATTATTTTATATTTAAATTTTTTTATGCAGCCATTATTTTTTGTTTTCAAAGAAACTATTATTGGACGACTACCTAAAGTTTCAGATTATAAAGGTTGGGCCAGAAATAACTAATATAATTTGAAGGTCTGTAAAAACAATAATAATAATAAATAAAAGTCTCTTTAAAAAAAATGGATTTATTTTCAAAAAGTATATTGCAAATAGTTTTATTTCAAAGGGTTTTGAAAGTTACCGCTGTCAAAAGTCGGCTGTCATTGAATATGCATTGCAAATCCACTCCTCCAAGAGTCTGTCACAGAACATTTCCCTCAAAACTCTAAGAAAACGTCGAGATGTGTGAGACGTGGAACCACACATCCTCTACGTCGATTTCATCCAACTTAGGGCATAATATAGTCTCCAATATTTGCACGTAACGGTCGGAGTTTACAGTTACCGTTAAACTCCCCTCTTCTAAAAAGTAAGGCCGATAACAACGAAGTAACCAACAGTTCCCACAGTGCTCTTCCGAAATGTGTCAGTTATTCCACTAGAAATGACTTGAATGGTGATGGAAAAAATTCCGGGAACGTCTTTGACTATGTGTAGTCAATAACGGCTGGCATTTGGAAGATTTAATTTTTAAAACCCACTAAAATAAAACTATTTTCAGCGCACTTTTTGAAAAAAAAAAATTTCTAGAGACGCTTGTTTGTTTTTACAGCCCTTCAAAATGTGTCAGTTATTTCTGCCATATCTTTCTTCTGTGACTTCTGTGGTTAAACTTAATAATAAAAAGCGACCATTATTACGTACTTCCTTTTTATTGATATTACACAATATTTCCTCACATACTTTTAGATTTTCACTTTTCGGGGTAATAATTCCCCATCTTCAGGAATATACACAGTGTTAAGACAGTAGATTTTAAAATGGAAAGATTGCCGAAAGCGTTGCCCTGTCTAAGAAAATAAAAAAGAGTGTGAAGCTAGAAGGGTGTATGTTATTTCTTGAAATTATTCAAAGATAACTTATTCATAGGCAAATTTTACAGAGTTTCTTGAGTCTACCAGATATATTTCAGGAAGAACACTGATATATAAAATAAAAAGAGGGGTAGGGGATGAATACGGGATAGCGGTTGGGCGTGGTCAGTCAGATAAGAGTTGAGCACGCATAGTTGGGTTAAATTTTAAAAACAGGTCGTAGTTCTGGACCTAAACAGTGGCTTGAGAAGTTGAACAGAACCACCACCGCCACTGTTTAAATAATGATCGTTTATCTTCTGCTACTTTTACTGCTTTGGGTAACGCCTCTTGCATTATTATCAAAAAGCGTGGAGCCGGTGAGAAACTTTGCTATCTGCCCCTTTAAAAAAAAAAGAAAAATAAAAGTGGATAAATTATGTTATCACAGTAACGATAAACAAACACCATATTTTATTAATTGAAACTAGAACAACCGACAGTTAAGTTGAGTTTTTACCAAAATCACTTCGTTATTACTTACTTAATAAATTCTCACAAATTTCTTGTCATTCGTATAGCGTATTCAGACATAAATAATTATACGTTTAATATTCGATTTTAATAATTAATTAATATTAGAACTACTTAATTTATTTTTACCAATAAGTAAAAAATATTCGTGTACGTTAGAAAAGTTGTAATGAATTACAACTTTTCACTGGAATAGAATCATTGACTTATCCATCAGTTTCAGTTAACCGTCGGTACAGTAGAAACCAAAATAAAACGTTTTTTTTTATAATTCATATGTGAGTATTTCAAAAGAAAATACTAACAGAAAATTAGAAAAATAATTGCGTAACGTACAGAAATACAAATAATAATTTAATAGCACATGCATCATATTTAATTATATAATAATATTTGGGAGAGTCTAATTACTTTTTAAAATAGACAACTTTGTTTTACATTGTTACTTATATGTTATATGGTGTTACACAACATATGCAAGATTCATAGGTTCAAAAATCTCGGAATTATTATAATTCGAATCAGACGCTACTGCAACTCAAAATCCGGAATACAGGATTATTTTCAAACTCAATAATAACTTTATTAAGTAAGTTATGCTACTTGAATAAATGCTAGTTTTCTACTGCAAATCTTTTGTAGTTATTTAATAAAAAAAATTTATATCGCAAATGTGTTCATTTTTGCTTAAACCTTACGGACGGGCGGTTAATCGAAGTTTTACTGTATATGAAAAATTAGAACTACAAATCGAATGGACCTATTTCAACGGAAACTGATCGAATGATAGATTTTGTGACTTTTTTGTTTTTATATTTTCCTTCAGTACGATAATTTGATACTCTTGTGACGGATGTGCAGTGTGGACGGTTATCACCGCACAGCTGGTAAGGAGCAAAGAGGTATTGTAAAATGGATTTACCACTGCTGCAATTACTCCTAACATTTTATTTCTTCTATATATCAATTCAATTCTCATTTTCAGTTATTATTTATTTTCTATATTATTATTTTACAGTTCGTTTTTACATATCTTACATTCAGTGGTGAATCCATTAGAAACCTCTCGCCAACTGTTGTGTTTTGGTTGGTGGTTGTCTTTGTGCTGTTGTTAAAAATTCCTCTTTTATTGATTGCTCTCGGCCTGGAACTTGTTATTGGCTCTACATTTTGTCTTACGATTGGGAAATAAAGAGTTGTTGATGTTCTTTGCTACAATCACCTTATAACACTAAAGTTTCAATGCAGGAAGTAGTACGTGTTTGATGTTTTATACTTGAACATTAACTCGACGCCCGTGAAAGGCTTTGTCATCAGAACCCTAGGAATCCCAAGTACACGAATTCCGGTGACATGATCTACCCAGCATTTGAGGTAAAAGGCAAATCACATAATTAATGTAATAATTTAAAAATCCAATCATTTTATCAATGTTCTGAGTCATTGTGTGTATACATATACATATATATATATATATATATATATATATATATATATATATATATATATATATATATATATATGTATATATATTAAACCAAAACAATTCTGAAATTAAATATGAAATAAAACTTCCCTGAAAATTAAAATAAAATTAACCATCGACAAATAAAAATGAATAAAGCTTAAATATTTAATAGAAGAAAATTATTTTACCATAGCAAAAACAAAAAAAATAAATAATACAAAACGTAATTAAAATAAAAATATCATGAGCAGGATAATAAAGCACCAGCAGACGGTGTTTTAATGAGGGCAAGAGGGTGTAGCGTCCTCACTTTGGAATTTGATAATTTATTTCAATAAGGATATTTTTATTTTAGGTATGTTTTGTATTTAGAATTGTTTTGGTTAATTAACAGATATTTTTTTCGCTAAAGTTTTCTTTTATTTAATAAAGAAGTTTTGCATTCTGTAATTCCGTGTTATTTTATTAATTAGAAACAAAGTGAACTTCATAAATTTTACTCTCAAAGCACTTCTTTGTCCGGGAAATCTAAATTCCACACCGATGTTTTGTCAAATCAGATGTCAATTGGATTTTGTTGAACGAAATAAAAACTTAATGAAAGGAGAAGTTTTCCTGGGAGTGGGGTATCTGTTGGCCAGCATCAGGCTGAGAAAAGCATTCACAAGTAAAGTGTGATTCTAAAAATAAAATAAACCTTTTCGCTGCTGGTACCCCCGAAGGACCTCGTACAATGGATTCCGTTCAGCCAAACCACAGTTCCTAAAGGTAATTTTGTCTAATTTACGATGGAGCAATTGGAGCTTAATTATCTTGAATAGTTTTTCAGTGATCGCTTCCTATTCAACAAAAAACGTGACACCTAAAATAAAACAAAACTTAAATTTCCTGCTTTTCTGAGGAGGGTTTATATGAATTTTTGTTGCCCTTGAGATGCAAATTCAGTCTCTGATGTTTCCTGTCTCTTTTGCTGTACAACCTGTATAGTTACTGAAATCTGTATTTAATAATATTTTTAAAATAAACGTTCCACAATACAGATTTTGTCAGTATATCGAGTGCCAAGCTGTTCCTAAAGCGATTTTGACATCTAAGGAGTAATAATAAGCATAATCATTATTATTGCTTTTAATTCACCAAATAAAATTATAACAAAATAATCAGTATATACATGCGAATTTAATTTCGTTGAAAACAAATATAGACAAAATTTTGTAATATTAAATTTTTCAACAAATGCTTGGAGCAGAGAGAGGGGTTGGTTGTTTGTGGAGGACATAAACTAGGTGGAATTGATGGGAGAACCACCGATATAAGAGCTACCCTCCCAGCCCACCCTCCTCTAAATGAATTATCACTTTGCTACTTCAGGCTTCAATTCAATATAACATGAGTCCAATGAAACACTATACCACCATATCAATAGCATTAACCACAAGTCACGAATTACTACCTGGTTTTAGGTGGATGTGGAGAAAAATTTAGGCCATTGTAGGTTCCAAACCCTTTCTTAGTTGGAAATATGTGTTAATCGCATTCGTTAAACACCCATGGTTCAATCCATTTGAAAACACCCAGGCTGAATTAATTTTGTTGCTCCATATTTTTCATTTTTATGATTTTTTTTTTGTACCAATTATTCTCCATCCTTTGGTGAGTTCAAAGCGGTATAAGCTGCAGTAGTTTCATAATTTATCGCTCAGTCCCTTTTGACATATTCAATTATTATAGTAAGGTACTGTTCACTTTTTTTTTAGTAATGTTTCTTGAGCAATGGTCATATAAAGAGGATGATCTGACGCTCAAGCAACTGATTTTTTTCGCCCAGCAAGTTGAAGACTTGTTTGAGACTTTATAGAAGTTGGTGTTCCCCAGGAGGGTCTTCCGACACCAGAATCGATCCTTTATTTATATAAAAGAATATATAAATAATATGCCGAACGGGAACTTAATTATTGATGTCTAGATATTCAGTGACGATCCTAGTACCATACACTGGAACAGTATAAAAGGACAATAAATACCAGGACCTGGATTTTAGGATAAATATCGGGCATATTTAATCTTGTTAAATAAAAAAAATATAGAACATTTATTGGAAGTTGAGATTTGAGTATTGTCCATTCTCCCCCAATACTCGATGTAATGTACGACAGTTCGAATCCTGGACGGATTAAAATTTATTTCGTGGAGGACCCACAGAATGAATCTTGATCTTCTCAATCTGAAGCAAGATCCGGAAATACAGGGTCGAGGCAAGAGCCTTCGGGGACCTGTGTTCTCGGAAAATTCGATTTATCGAGAAGGACCACCAGCAGACTTCGAATAAAGAGCTCGTTAATCAACGATAGTCGGTCGACTGTATTTACACTAATTTTTTTTGTTTTTTTAAGTAAGCTATTTACCATTTATTAACTATTGTAAATAATCTAAATATCAATTAATTTTGATAAGTATGCTATAAGCTGTTTTTTCTTGCAATACCGACAATTTTACAGAGATTGACCAACCTCCTTAGGGTCGTTATCGTAAGTTTTAGCTTAAACTTTAATTTGACTTATTTGCAGGAAATCTTATGCTGAACAATTTTAGTTCGAAACTGTTTTGGTTTAAATGGATATCTCCTTAAAAAAAAAATGTTTTTTTACAAAGCCTATCATTACTCATGCAACTAGTCGTTTACGAAAATTATTTATAGTTATTTATATATTCATATTATAAAATATTTTATAAATCGGGGTAAGTGCATAATCGGGGCAAGTGCATACGTGAGGATTTATTTCAAATCTATTTTTTCGGGAGAGCTGCAATCTTTAGATACTTCCTATTTACTTCAAATTCTCATATTTGGACGCTCTCCCAATAAAATATAATTGAAATAAATCCCCATACCATGCATGCACTTACCCGACTTACCTTTTATTAAAATATACTATATTTATATATATATATATATATATATATATATATATATATATATATATATATAAATTATTTTGTTGTTTTCCTTCCATAGTAAATCTATGGGAGGGTCGTGTATTTATTAAACATACAGGTTCCATACTGCAATAGGCATACTACCTGTACAGTCATGTTTTAGTTACCTTATATAATAACATTGATTGTTGAAGAAATATATACATAGCAATACACAGAAGTATAAAGTATGAAGAAAAATAAGAAAACAAAAGACAAATAAACATCATAAATAAAAAAAAAAAGTCAAAACAAAAATATTGAATATTTAACAAAATAATATCAGTAAATAATATACAAAATACAATAATTGATATATATATATATATATATATATATATGTATATATATCAATAATAACGCATATAATATATCAATAATATATATATATATATATATATATATATATATATATATATATATATATATATACACATATATATTACATTTAATTTTATTCGTATACTTTTTTTTTCTTTCATTATACTTATGTTTTCATTATTCCTTTGTAACAACGCGAACAGAATTCCCATTGATACCATCTGCATCAATGCCTGTTAATGAGCATGTTCCCCTGTCTAAGTCCCTCCTCCCTCCCTCCAAGCACCCCAGATTTAATTCTATTATCCCATTAACATCTCTGTCAACACTGACAGTTACCTGTCGGCCTTACATTCATTACACTTCAATTGATACGTTTATTCTGTACTTTAACAAAATCACTGAACCATTTCCCAGCTTATAGCAATTTAACTTACAAGGGGAGTGCACGATGTTTCCGTCCCCGATTTAACAGCTCTGATGGTACGCTGTCTAACCCTGGGGCCTTTCTTCTTTTAAGCCTGTCGATTGCTATTTACACATCCAGAATGTCTGGTTTTTCATCCTCTTGTGGGTCGAGGTCTTCCGCTTGGTCCACGTCTTCTTCAAGTCACGTTTGTGGATATTTCAAGTTAAAAATTAAGGCAGGTCATGTATATAAAAAAAACTATTTTTTATTTATGTTTTTATATGTATAATTATTTATTTATGTCAATTTTTTTAAATATAATTTTATATACGAGTGTGGAGTAAAATTTTAAAATTGTACTTATTTATTATAATTATACTTTAGTTTTAATATAGTTTTAGTGTTAATATTAGGTAATTTTTTATAATTAGGTAAGCCTTGAAGTATTTGTATCAAAATTATATCTTATTGTAATTCAAAAGAGGTGTATAGGGGTGAATAGATTTTTTGGAATGAAAAAAAGGGAGACAATTTTTTAAAAATAAAAACGATTATAAAAGAAAACAAAATTTATATAAGTAAAATAAATGTACATAAGGAAAAAAAATGTATATCTACTATGTACTTTGAAATCATATTGCATATATTATAAGTCGTGAAAATTTGTCTATAAAGATGAATTAAGTATACTGTGTATTAGGGTTGGGATATTGTAACGCGATATATCGGATTTCAAAAACCTATATTTTTTATAGATATTTTAACATCCGACATATCGATGATATCGATATTTTATATCTGCGTATGCCCACAACAAATACCTACTCAAACCCAACGGATCCTTATCAGTTGAGATCAGGGCCTTACCGTAATTTAAATTATTACTGCCTCAATTACATTACAGTTTTCGACATCCGCTCGCTACGCTCTCTCGAGAGACAAACCCCCAACGGATCCTTTTTCAGTTGAGGTCGAGGCCTTAACGTAATTCAAATCCAGTTATTTATGTAATGGAAACAAACATTTTTCAAAATCTTCGCAAATTTATTAGTTGACGAGCTAATTTCCACACTCACGGTCGGTTGATTTGTAACATAGAATTTGTTTTAAATAATTCAGCATGATTACAGTTATTGTGGCTTATATTTTTTTAATTCTGTTATTACTTGTGAATACATCTTCATTATCTTTCATTTTACTCTTTTTACTTTTTTAGTATTAAAGTTTGATAATGGGTAAGGTAATTAAATTAAAGCAGTAAAAATTTAAATTACGGTACGGATCTCAACTGAAAATGATCCGTTGGTTTGAGTATTTGTTGTGGGCATGCGCAGCTCGAAGTACAGTCAGGTCTTAAAAATGTAGACCTCCGCCATTTTGAGGTCACGATTCTGGAGTAGTAACAATGTAAGTGTATTGTTATATATATATCTATTGATTTAATCACTGTTTAAAAAATAGCACATGTTAATTTATGGATATAATAAAGTAAGTATGAGAATAAACAATATTTAATTAGCAAACAATAATTAGTGAAAGAGATTTATATACAAATAATATTAATTATTCCTATGTAAAGACAAATAGATAATAATATAAATGGCGATTGTACTGAAATGTACGTATATCTGATCAATTACATCTTTTTAGATGAATGTTTTGAGAATACACTGTGTAGTCGGGATGTTATTAGATAAATACAATTTTCAGAAGTTTGAAGGTTTTATTGTCGAAAAAATTGTAGAAGAATATAATACTTGACGAAAAGCCTTCAAGATAAAAATGTATTTTAACATTTTTTTTTTTTTTTTTTGCCACAGTATAATTATTTTCTATCTTTTCTTATGATGATTCATGGCTAATAAAAATATCGATTCATAAATAATGTTATATTAATTCATAGCCTTCATCAAAGTTCTACATTATACTCATTTAATGCATTTTCTTAGTTTTTTCATATACATTTATCATTTCGTATACATTTCATTTACCGATATTTTTCTAGTAATTATCGGTGGATATCGACATGTGGTTTCGCGACATCGCAAAATATCTAATATCGATAGTTTACTTTCGATGTCTCAACCCTACTGTGTATGTAGTAACCCAAGTGAACTGTTCCTCCCTCTCTCTCTCTCTCTCTCTCTCTCTCTATATATATATATATATATATATATATATATATATATATATATATATATATATATATGTATGTATGTATAATAACATTGAAACAGTTATTGGATATTGGAGGTAAATTAATCAAGTGATTGGTTATTGAGACAAAGGCGTGATGGTGCCCACACTGGTGGCTGGCCGACACTTAAGGTACACCCACATAAATCCATCAGCCGATAATCCAGCTAGTGATTTGTATAAGGCTGAATTCACGGTTTACTTTGGATTTGGGACCCACTTTACAATGATCCACGTCTTAAGGACATTAACTGCGGTATTTATCCTCATAATTGCGTTCTGAGGTTTCTTCGTCGTACCCGCTTCTTAAGTAATTTCTTTTATATTTAACTGACTCATAATATCCAGTCCTGCTTTTTATTTTTCTTTATTTTATTATATACTTTAAAACATCCGGGTAAAGTTTGGATGGAATGAATAAAAGATAGCAACTTCATTATTCATAGAATACAGGGAATACCAATATTGATATACCTAGAATAGTTTATCTGAATATTTGTTGTATACTGAACCATAAAAATATAGTCCATTTACCGTCATAGACAATTGGCCAGCACCCTTCGTTATATTTTTAGTGCTAGTCTTTTAGTCTCAAATTTATTTCCCTACTTCAATCTTTGATATTCTTTATATATATATATATATATATATATATATCTTATAGGGATTTTTTTATGTCATTCATAACATAATTATCCATCAAGAGTCTATGCATGAATCATGTGCAGCTAGTCGTGTACATTAATGATCTATAGGTCCTCGTATGTTATTTAAGCGAATGTAATTTGTTTTTAAGAGACAAATTGCTTTTTATTGTAAAATAATACAATATACCACACTTAAGGGCAATATCTACTAATTCTATATGTTTTCATTCATAATATATTTTCAGGCAAATAAAATAAAACTGAAACAGGTATATAAAATTAATAAAAATAATGAATGAAATATGATATAAATAAATAAAAAATACTGGCAAAATGATTAAAATAAAGGAAATTAAGTTAAGTTAAAATAAAAAAATTCATCTTAAACATATTCATAGCTATACACAATATTTAAATTCACCCTAGGGAGTTCCGAAACAAGTTTTGCTCTCCCCCACGTGTTAATTTTAAGGATAAGATAAAATGTAGATTTATTAGCCAGAAAAGGAATTCATAAAAATAATGAAAAATTAAATAAATAAGCAAAATCAAAAACAAAATAATTCTAATGTACAATATTTTCACTCAGCTGGGAGAATTCCAAACCAAGCTTGTCCTCCCTGCTCCTCCTTATGGAGGCAATGCAGGAATCCAAGAGATCCCAGCCGTTTAACTGGTATTGAAAGCCAATAGGGACTAGAGCACGTAAGAGGGCGCTAGAGCCGAAGACTCTCAGGTTTGAATAGAGAATCTGGCTGGCCATTGCCAGAACTCCAAGAACATATCCAATTACTCCAGGCCACTGCCGTTTTAATCATCGAGGAGGATTATAGGGAAAGTTGGAGCTATATAGGGATTGCAAGAGAAAGTAATTGGTAAATGTAATTCTATTTATTTATTATACTTTTGGTCATAGAACAGTACTTAAGAAGGTATCTAATCCGGTTCGAATCCTGGTTTGACAGATTAAACTTTCTTTGGGCAGAAAATAATTGGGTTTTATCAGTGTGATAGAAAATTCATAGGCAATCAGCCCATAAAAAAAAAAAAAAAAAATAGTACTAGGCATCATTCAGGCTATAAATCTGATAATTTCAATACAATGTTGATCACAATGTCTCCCAGGAATATCCAAGATCAATACTCTAGGCCTTCCATGGGTTTTCACTTGCTGAAGATATGTATTACGGTAAGCGGAAATTTACATGTTTATTAGTGATTGTAATTGAATCAAAAGCTTAAAATAATGAATATTTTATAAATGATAATATAATTAGAATAGGTAATCCACTTTAAGTATACCTAGAGATCCAAATCAAATTGAAACTTACATCGAATAAATATTCACAGCTTATCATAAACAAGACATTATAAATGTAGAATACATGTATATGGATACACTGGAATGATAATCCGATGAAGAATTTCCACAGGTTGTAGGGTGGTCCCTGGGCGGTTCGTCCTTGGTCGTTCTTAGCTCCTACGCGTCTAGTGATGTGTCATATCCGATATGATCAATCTATATTTGTTGAATATTATAAAGAAAAATCATCGATCCTAAAAAAGTTCTCTTTCTCTCTCTCTCTCTCTCTCTCTCTCTCTCTCTCTCTATATATATATATATATATATATATATATATATATATATATATATATATATATATATATATATATATTTACGTATTTAGTGGAACCTTTCGGAAGATTTCGCAAAGCAATAATTTTTTTATGACGGCTTGGGTTTTGTTTTTAAATCTTAATTAACGTGATAATTTTTTTTATCATTACAAAATAATGTTCGAATTTGTTCGTGTGTCGCTAACCAGTAACTGTTCTAGTTTACAATAATCCCGGAATTCCATCCGACCGCGTCCGGCTATTGAATTTACATAATAATTTTATTGAAAAAAACGTGTAAGAAATATATTTTGTGCGCTTTCTCAACGAAATTTTATTGCTATTGGACAATTGGCGGAGAAGTCCAAAAGGAGTTTAGAAACTTTTGGGAGTCTAACTAAAACAAATCTGGTGCGGTATTTTAATTTAATTTAATAATTAATTTTAAATTTAAAATTAATTTTAAATTAATTTTAAATTTTAAATTAATTTTAAATTAATTTTAAATTTTAAATTAATTTTAAATTAATTAATTAATTTTAATTTTAATTTTAATTTTAGTAATTTTAAAGAGTTCACATAAACACTGCTTGAAATAAACACAGCAGCATTCACTTCTTCACATCTTCTCCCACTTAAGTACAATAAAACAGTTTTATAAAGAATTCTGTACACTACCTATATATTTTACTTTGTCAAGTTGAAAATATATTTTATAAGTTTCAGCTTAGTTTCCATGGAAACATTTTCATTCCATTAAATAATGTGAAAGTAGAAATTATTAAGTTAGTTTCCGCTTTTGTATTCTTAAATTACATTATTAAAGAGCGTATTGTTGACAACGGATTGGCGGATTAATGGGAGGAGGTTCGGTCGCATCCGTCTCCTTGTGCTCCTCATAAAACACACTGTATCTTTGCTAATACTGGTCCGATTTTGATGATTCCTCCTTTTCTTTTTTTTTTTTTTTCTTTTAGATAATTTAATAACCTTTCATACAATTCTGTACACAATTTATTGTAAATTGCATGCTTTTTAAATTAAGCGCAAATAAAATATTCTTTTCGTCAAAACTGTTTTCCCTGAACTTTTTCGTTGATATACTAAACACATGAAAAGTTAAAGGCCTTTAAGGTGAAGACATTAGACAAGTTTCACCAAAATCGTTGAAGCCGTTTACGAGAAAATTGTAAAATCCATGATATAATAGCTAATTCCGGTTAGTCCGATGCGCTGTATCTTTGCTAATACTGGTCCGATTTTGATGATTCATTTATTGTTTTTTAGATAATTTAATTACCTTTCATACAATTCTATATATAATTTACCACAAAATGCATACTTTTTAAGCTTTTCGCAAATAAAATATCCTTTTCATCATAACTTTTTTCCCTGCATTTCCTCTGTGATGTACTACATAAATGAAAAGTTAAAGCCCTTTATGAAGAATAATTTAGCCAATTTTCATCAAAATAGTTAAAGCCGTTTTCGAGAAATTTGTAAGAAAAAGTGTAAAATCGATTATATAAAGTGGCACTTCCGGTTAGTCGATTTTGAAGAAAAAGTTGCTGCCACATCACATGCATATGCCTATCTTAAATACGTAATTTAAGTATCGTACAACTTTTCGTTTTTGAGCTAGACTGTTCACATACACACGGACACACAGACCATTTTGTGAGACTTGGTTATTTGGACTCAGGGTACCTTAAAACGTGTATTTCCGTTGAAAACTCGAATTAGAAAATTTTCAAGATCGCAATACTTTCCCTTATCTATATACGAAGTATATAGATAAGGGAAAGTAAAAATGTAGAGAAGCTAGACAAAGATGTTTAGCTAGTACAAAGATGTTTTACACCATCTGACATCGGATCCTATTTCCTCATTAAGATCAACTATAGTTGAAAACCAAAAACCGGAAATGATGTGGCCAGAAACTTTAATATGTTCCACAAATCCCTGTCATCTTTCCGACAGCTGCGATAACGCAGAAGAGACATATTCCGATTAAATAATACGTATTAAATTATTTTGTCTTGGTTTTATAAGTTTATTATTAAATTATGTTGTCTTGGTTTAATACTTTTATAATTATCTCATTTTGTATAGTCATTAGATAACGGAAGTGCTTATATAGTAATTAAATAAATAAGTACATAATATAACATAGAAAATATTTATTTTAAAATTTTATTTCAATAAAAATATTCCAATTATCTGGATTTTATTTTGTAAATTATGTGGAATCCAGTTTTATACCACGTTTCAAAATAAGTTACTTTTTGTTTCAACATAACCTATTTATAACTAATGTATTATACCATAAAATGCATGCTTGTGGTGTGGAATATTCGTGTTATTATCTATAGTGGCTGTGTTCAGGTCACCCATCTTCTTAATGGTTTCTGGTTAGGGGTGTAAATATCTAAGAAAAATATCGATAAGTATATTATGGAGAGTTTAATGCTCCTCGATGCTTTTAATCTTTGAAAGCAGAAGAAGAGGGTTTTTACATTGAATTGAAGGATTGGGTAATATGAATAAAAGAATTCTTAATTTGTAATAGCTATAATAGCAACAATTAAATATTCATCAATTAAATAGCTCATCACAGAAAAAAAATGTATTGATCTATTAACATCTGTCAATAAAAAATTTACACACTAGGAACTATAGAAAATATTAATTAAATTGCTTAAACAAAAAAATAAAATTAAAAAGGACGGAAGAAAATCAATATTGGGGAATTACTAAAAACCTATTAAAGGATATATTAGCATTTATTATTAAAAAGATTCATTACTAAGAACTAGAGGAAAATTAATTGAATTGCTTAACATAAAAAAAATAATAATAATAATTAAAAAAAAAAGAAGAAAATCACAATTGAAATAATAATAATTGAAACCTATAGACATTGTAGACATTTTTTAATTTATTATTTCTGGAAAAAATATCGGTTTCCTATATTCCTCCTTCTAAAAAAGGGGGTTTAAAAAATTAAAAATATCGAGGCCCGATGTATCAAAATATCGATATTTTTTTCGAACTACCATTTCGATATATTCGAAAACTATCGAGACGATATATGTAGATATTTTTTTGGTATTCACATTCCTGATTCACAGACGAAGCTATATTCATGCAAGTCATACCCTTCCGGAACTGTTAGAAACAACTTATCAGAAACACCGGGAATCGAACCACAGTTATTAGAAAATTATGTTCTTTAAAGCGCCAAAATTATATAATTGTTTTTTATCAGTAAATATCTTACAACAAGCCATCAATTCGAATCTAATTCATCAATACGAGAATTAATAACAAAAAAGGTTGCCCTTTTATCCTAAAGTTTAGAGACACTAACTAGATTCTGTCAGAATCAGTTAAAAGTTAAGTAGATGGATTTAAGGAAGGGGAAAAGAAAGGACTCTTTTGAATAGTATGCCTTTTAAACTGTTTCGTCTCCTCAAAGTCTCTAATTATACCAAAGAACCTTGAAGGTTTCTTAAGTTTCCGCTGAATGAGCGATGGCTTTATTTATAAATCAAATTGTGTCGATTAGAAGTAATAAATCATAACAAATATATAAAGTCCTTAATGGGCAGGAGTTTGAATAACGGGGATGAGGTTCTATTCACTCTGAATGTACAAACAGATTTTCAAGGACGTCTTCTTGGATGTCCCTTTCAATGCAAAAATAAATATGTCTTATGTCCATGTCCTACTGATCCATTAAAAAAACTATTGGAGTAAATTTTGCGTTCATTACATCAAGAGATTTCTATCGTAAAAAGAATGAATCCTATAATAATTAGGGATTGATCCTTCTATACAATTATGCGGATGTCAACTGCCTGTAATAATTATCCATTTTTAAAAATAATTTTAAAGAATTCACATAAATACTACTATAAATATTTTCAGCAGCAAGCACTTCTACACGTCTTCTTTCACAAAAGTACAATGAAACAGTTTTTTAAAACATTGCAGTTCGAAAATTTAACTTTACATATATTTTTGGTATTTCAAATTGAAAATAAATTTTAAAATTTTCTGTTTAGTTTCCATTAAATAATATAAATGAATAAATTATTAACTACAACAATCACTAAATTGTATGCGTTTTTACACACTCTCCATTACCTTCTACAGCTTTATAGGGTAGATATTAATTTCCCTAAAATCTTTAGGTTTCCAACTGTATATTATATATCTAAATTACTACACTAATTCCCGGAAATTTGTTATCAACCTATGAAAAAAATGTCTCCTTTTTATCTCCTCAAGTTGTTGTAAAATTCTTTCATGGTTTCTATTTATCTTTTTTTTATTTATTACTACTAACAGTGAGGTGCGGTTTTCATTAGTTAAGCGTGGAGTAGCTCAGTGGGCAAGACATTGGACTCCTAACACCCCTACCTCATATCAGCCATGGATCGACTTTTGAAGTGAGTACCTGGTCTTTCTTTAAGCTGTGGTATAAACATGATGGTTGAGCCTAGATTCTGACCAAATAGTCTTGTCAATATAAATCCCTCTATTGAACTCTATCAATAACAAATCCTCAAGACCGGACCTAACATTATATCCCTAACTACGCTTTGGTCGACGCTTAGAGCGTTTATCCGCAGGTCTAGAGATGATCACCCTTTGATCACCCTAGAGTGATTTGTACGATATGGATGAAACTTTGCACGGCGCCATTTGGTTCAAAGTTTAATTCGAATAAATTAATATTGCATATTGCATAATATAACAAATATGTATAACTAAAATTACTATAATTGCGTTTTAATGCACTCAGTTGAACCCCGCTTATCCGCATCAACCATATCCGAAACCCGGTTATTCCGGAAGGATACGAAATTATAATACATAAAGTTAACAGAAATTCGTAATTTTAATGACCTACTTTAAGACGTATTCATAAAAAAAAAATTTAAAGGTAAAGTGTATCAGTGCAGCTTAGAAAATATTTATTCACAATTTTTACATTATAAAAATTCATTGAAAATGAGTCATAGATTCAGGAAAGTTCGATAACTCAAGAACTATTAGACGCGCAGATATCAGCGTTCAGAATGAAGCTATTTTCATTTTTAAATAGTTAATAACGATGATCTCCGTAGGAATAGCAATTTTTATGATATTTGTCAAAATAAAGCCACAAAATAGTGATTTCTCGTTTATTTCGGAAAAAAATATTGTTTTTTTTTTTTTTTTTTTTTCAAACCTGTATCTCGGGAACTATTAGACGCCCAGAGCAATATAAGCACTCAACTTTTATCTGAATTACTCCAGTATAAATAAGGTATTCATAATGTTTTTCGTGCGGTAGGCAGTTTACAAAATGTTGAGCACTGAATAAAAAATGAGCGAAAAGTTTAGATTTTTTTTTTAACGAGCTTCCTGTGGCTTGCCGAGTTCGGAAATTTGGATTTTTAATGTGAACCCTAATCCAAAAAATATATCAAAAAAATGGAACTACCAGACCTTACGCATTTTGAAAGTGCTTCGTTTCCCGGACTAATATATTGCAAAAGAAAGCGAGTAGCCATCTCTTACAAAATAAAATTTGTACCTTGCTTTAATGGATGTCATTAATATCAAGAATTTTTTTTATTAATTGGCCAGACCATTTCTTATCCAGAGTTTCTTGCTATCCGAAATATTCCTGGCCGCAGTTCCACATAAACTGGAATCAATCATAAATTCGGAAATATATTTTTACAGCTCCTTAAAAAAGACAGGATTCTTAAATAAAAACTTCGTGAAAATTCAGTCTTCGCTGAATATATTATTTTGACAAATTCGCAGAAATTGGTTGGCTATATAGCATGGAATCTGATAAAATGATACGGCGAAATGTGGCGTTTCATTCCTGCAAAATTATTCGGTAAATACCATTCCACAAAATACCTTAGTTATTACCTAAGCCAGATATAGAGGCATAAATATTGGTATATGACAAACTGCGTAGTTACTAAGCAAAATGAATCCGAATTCAATTTAACTAGAAATTTGAAACAGCCAAATCGGGATTATAGGAAAACTCATTACCATTCAAATATACCACAATTATGCATTACATCAGATATCAGCTTTCTGTAAATAGAGTGAAACCACGTTTATCCAGATCTCCGGAATATCCGGATCAGGTTTTTAGGCAATTTTTGTTTTATTCAATGTTCACATTAGATAATAATTTTTAACTATGATATCAAGAACGCAACACCAAATATTCGCTTTCTAGCTTGATTCAATGTACAGTTCCTCCATAGATTGTACAATAAATTTTGGTAACACAATGATTTTTGTTGAATTTAAGAAAGGTTAATTAGAGTGTCACATGGCATTTAACGTCGCGTCGATTGACTCACTAGCTACAAATAGTTTTTATCGTAATAAACGGAAAGTCTGCTCATTTAAGGATTTTGTTATGGTTATTACTTTATTGTCTTTGGTACCAGTTAATCTGTATTAACGAGGTACTGTACTGCAGTTTTTGTTATAGGCCAGTCAATCAGGGGGTTGTAGACGGAAATGAAAGGACGGCCTAAATTGACTTCAGTACTTTTTTTGGATTATTTAAGAGGTTAGCATACTTAAAGTCCCCGAAACTAGGAGAGACAAAGAGAGGAGGGAAGGATAAAGTTATGTATTTTGTTTTTTCGTTTACATCTGAAAAACGGTTGGTCCTCGCTTAAAACATTACATGTTAGCAATTGAAGAGCATTAAATTCCCTACAAGAATGTTTCAATTAATATTTTGTATATCTTATAGATTATGAAATATACACGCTTCAAAGTAACAAGTGTGAAAAAAAATTCATTTTTTACTCAATAATATACCGGACTATATGTTTTCTTTTTTGTCTTTACCGTTTGTAACTTTGAAGATATATATATACTTATACATATATTTGAATGGCCAATCGGACTAATGTGCATGCAATAGGTAATTAAAGTTAAACATCTTCGATCGTAGTAAGTGGAAGGGTAATCACACATAACAGAAAGCGAAGGCCACACTGCTTCTCTCCCTCCCCCCACGGCTATGTGAGGCCTGTCGGCCTGTAGGAGGGAGCTCACAACAACCGGGTGTAGAAGTAATGATCCCTTAATCGGGAAATAGCCACCAGGAAGTTTGGTCTTCTTGGGGGAAAAAATATAGGTCCTCGTAGGCCTGTTGACCCTGAATAGTCATAATCCGTCGATCTGGACCAATTTGTCACTGTCCTCGAACTTGAGTAAGTTTATGGGAAGGACACTGCCGAATTGGTCCCAAAGGGACCGGTTGTGGAGCAATAGGAAGTTTCCGTTGTACCATGGAAACGAAGATTCGTAACAACGTGAGGTTGGGTGGCCCCCTCCAGGCTATTTGTGCTCCCGCAAGCAATAAATGTATGCAACAAGATAGAAAGTCGCGCGGTCGAAGATCTTCTATTCTCTACTGCCAACCGTAAATTTTATATATACACAAATACATACATAGATAAGTAATTAATTAAAAATTGATAAATGGTCGATTAATTAAAATAGCTAATTAACTACACACACAAAATTAGTTTTTCATAACTTATTTTAAATAATTAAGGGGGGAAAAATTCAAGAGCAAAAATTATTGTTAGGATATCATAGTAAGATTCCGATGCCCTAAGTCTTTCCAATAGCAATAAATAAATAATTAGTCAACGTTCCGCCAATTCAGACATTACCAGGATAGAAAAAGATAAGATCACATAAATGCAGACCGGACACAGCACATCTCACATTAACAGTACACAAAAGTATAGCCAAATAGAGATAGTACTTCACTCCAAGACAATCCAACACATAGGTACAGGAAAAACAGGGAGATGATTCAAGTAAGGAGTACCCTTTGTCCAGGCATTTGGAATGCTTCACCTACAGATACCCCATTTTTAGTATTTAGGCATTTTTATACTTTTCGTGTTCATGATTTTCCCAGATTTTATAAATGATATGCTTATCGTATTTATTCATGACCTAAATAATCGTATAATAAACATAAATTATAATAATTTCTATCACGTTAATTAAATTATTGTAGGGTAATATAACCAGTGTTTAATATGGAAAACAGTTTTGAATAATTTCAATACAAATTCTGCTTATTCATCAAAACATGATAACCAATTATAATTTTATCCTAATATTGAAACATATTTAGAATTAAAACATCGAAATATATAATATAACAGCCTAATAACAACAGTGAATCTACCAATCCCGAAAATGATACGAAATCTCCCACTCCCAGTTTCATATACCTACAATAAAATATCGGACGATGTATTGTTATAAACTGTATTGAGGTCTATTCTAACATCTTGTTATAACATTATCAATAACCGTATCGGATAAATTTCAGACTCAGGTCCTTCTGTGGTTAACCAGCCACGAACAACTTGCCACTTCATCCAGCTGTTAGCGATCCCGCAAAGTGATACTAACCTCACCACCTCACTAAAATAATTAGCGGTCGGGAATCGAAACTGACTTATAAAGAGATTTTGAGTATTGAGGTATTGGCCAATGGTCTGAACTAATCCAGAGCAAGTTCAAATGTTATTTATCACAAAATGTCTTAGTATTCTTAAGGACAATGGTTCCAGGTTAAAAATAGAAAATTAAATTAACATTGAACTAACGTTTCGAATTAAATTAAATTAAAAGAGAGAGAGAGAGAGAGAGAGAGAGAGAGAGAGAGAGAGAGAGAGAGAGAGAGAGAGAGAGAGAGATAGAATTAATACTGAGAAAAAAGAAAAATGGGCTTACAAAGTTAAAAAAATGAACGAGTGAACAACTAAAAAGTAAAAGTTGCTGGAAGGAAAAGGAGTTCGATGGGGTAGAGTGAGGCGTCGAAAAGAGGATAACATTGAATCCGATCTTGTCCCTGTATGAGGCTTTATGGCGTCTTATACATGTGTTGGGGGCTTCTGGGGAGGAGGGTGTAGAAGGTATTCAGCCTTTCGTTCTTCAAAAGGCAACTATATATATATATATATATATATATATATATATATATATATATATATATATATATATATATTTATGTACAAGTATTTTATACTATATATGATTAAAATGAGCAATCGATTAAAAAGCTTCGAATGGATAAACTTCTACTACTACTAAAAATGATTTTTTTTTTAAATCGTACATCCAACAACTTCAAACATAATATAAGTCATAACTTCTCGACTTAGACCACGATTTTCAAATAACCATACTTACTTTTAGAATATTCTTTTAAAAACTTATTAAGTATGAATGATTTATTAAAATATTCAAATACCGAAAATCCACTTTTGAAAAGTTTGGTGCGATGCGCTCATCACGTAACTTACACTTAACAATCTATAATAATTGTCCATTTTTAAAAATAATTTTAAACGTCTTCTTTCACAATAGTACAATTAAAATTTTTTTTTAAACCATTGCAGTACGACAATTTCACTTTACATATATTTTTTTGTTTTTCCAGTTGAAAATAAATTTTAAACTTTTCTTTTTAGTTTCCTATAAACAATATAAAAGAAGAAATTATTAACTACAACAATCACTTAAATTTATGCCTTTTTCGTCATTTTCCCATTACCTTCCATGACTTGATATGTTTTTTTTTCTCTAAAATCTTTAGCTTTCCAACGTTTTATCATACATCTATATTACTATTATTTCCGGAAATATGTTTTCAACCTGGAAAAATACATCACCTTTTTTCGCCTTTTGTTATTTATTAGATTCTTTCATACTTTATATGTAACCATTTTTTATTACAACTAACAATGAGAGACGGTTTCAAATAAACAAAATTAAAGATACTATTAGAGGCACCCATTTTGAAAATTCGCCATTTAAGCCCTGTCAGACTATTTCAATGAGTATTAGGCCTAACTAATATCTAAGACCATTTAATTGTGCATTGATAAAACGAGTTTGATCGAAATCGTTAGAGCCTTTTCCTCAAATTGTAAAATCGATGATATAAAATGGAACTATCGGTTAGTAGACTTTGGCGAAAAAGTTTTTGTACATCCCGGGCGTATGCATACAATGAATACGTAATTCACACACGCACAGACCATTTTGCGAGGCATTGTCATTTGGACTGGAGAGACCTTAAAACGTGTATTTCCGTTGAAAACTTGGATTCAAAAATTTTCATGATCGAAATACTTTCCCTTACGATATATTTCATATACGGATAAGTGAAAGTAAAAAGTTAATATGAGAAGAAGAAAACCAATACAAAACATAAGTTTTAATCATTTTTTTTTTTTTATAACATTAACTATTTGTAAACAGGTTAATTTTACTTGTAACTAATAGCAATGGAGTAAGTTCTTTCTGTTATTGACTCATGGCATATTAACAAAAGATTATTCTTTAAATATTTTAAGATAAATAAATAAATAGGCGAGTGTTGCATTACGAAGTCCCATTAATCCTTAGTTCACTGTTTGAGGATATTATTATTTACGTTTCATAATCGGTTGAGTCTACTGGAAGATGTCGATGTGGAATGGTGCAGTCGTTTATCAATTACATAGATGGGGTAAGTACTCTTTTTTTTAAATTTATATATTAAGTATTATATACTTATTATATTAAGTACATACTCATATTTCTATTTAATACATACAATTAGTCCAAATTAAATTTGATTGAATTGGTGTCATAATCTGATTTTATTTATTTTTTCACTGTCTTTATTTTTATATCGCCGCTTCAGAGCAGAAGTAGTTTAACCCTGAAAATTGAATTTTACAGGAGGTGTTTTTTTTACTTTCTGTTTTATCGTTTCATGAATGTATAAACCAAATTTTTGGCTTTCTAGTTTAAACCTAAATTTAGCAGAACATTTTTGTGATTTTTTTTAATATTTAAAAAGTATTCTTAATAAAAAATTATTACAATTTTATATTTTTTTATAAAAAGTTTATTAAAAAAAAAAAAAAATATATATATATATATATATATATATATATATATATATATATATATATATATCACTAAACCTGGTACAATATTTGAATAATAGAGCTGTATCATGAGAATAAGTGATAAAAAACAGAATAAGCCAAATTTGGAGATATAATAGTTCTGCTCTGAAGCGGCGATATATTTTATTACATTTTTATATTGATTTTAGGCTTCTGTTTTTATTTAATATATTTTTTCGTTTCTATAACATAAAGATTCATATGTTCTACACATCGTAAAGGTTCGAATTTTACGATCGTGGTTTATCCATTTTTCAGATATGAAAGTATTGAAATCCATAACTCTAAGAAACAGGAAGAATATTTATAAATTATGATCATTAGTCAACAAAAAATTCTTCGGAATCTTACTTAATTTTCCCTTTGAGGGCCACCGTTTTTAAAAATAAAAGGTTATATTTATTTTTCATTCGTTTTAATCAACTAAATCATTATCCATAATGTAATAGGTGTATATTTTTTAATGTTTATATGTATAATTCATAATGTTTATATTATTAATATGGAATTTTTTAATAATTCTCCCATATACGTCGCGGTCTACAATGCTATATAGCGTTGTTCTTCCCTTGGCTTATGTGGGTAAAAGACAATAACGTTTGGCGTCGGCAAAAAACAGAAGGAAGGATATTTTTTGAAAATTAAAATTAAAAATTGTATTTTACAAGATGATTTTAGTAGAGCCCAGATTATTCCTAACTTTTTTTGTTCCCCGTTATCCATAAGTGCACCAATGTTCAGACCTTTTTATAGCAATTAAATTTTAAATTTTATAGCAATTCACAGTAACTGATTTATTTTTCAGCACAATGTTAATTTTAATAACATAATATAAAATAGCTACATTTAACCCTAATGTTTAATTATCAATTAATTTTAAATAAATTATATCATGCCAGTAACATACAGTTTTATTGCAGTTATTATTTATAACGTACCTATGTAAATATTTACATTTTTTTTTTCACGTTACTTTAATAAACGAAATTGATATCAAAAATTCTTTTTTTTTTACGGATCTCACCATCTCGTCTCCAGAATTTCGCGTCATCCGGAATAGCCATGCCCGCATTTTTCCGGATAAACGGGGTTCTACTCTATTTCAAGAATGATGAATCTACACGTTTCATATATTCAGAAATAAAAAATATATATATATTATAATGCAAAGAATTAAATGATTCGACTCAATAGAATTTAAAAAAAAATAAATATATATATATAACATTATAGAAGAAAAGAAAGGATTTAAAATAATAAGGTGAATTTAAGGGGAAATATTCGCCCTCCCTGAATGCTATTCAAAGGATCGACAGAAAGGGGTTGGAGCGCTGAGCGGTTAATCATTTAAATATTGCGTGATTTATAAAATTTATTCGCCCCTCTTCATGCCAACCCTTTTAATTTTAGATAGATTTAGATGTATAATAATTTAATTTTCTTTTTTTTTTTCAACGTCAATACGTCTAAGAAAAGAAAAACGTTTTTGTCTAAGAAAAGTTGTTTAATCCAGTAAAGTCTTAAAGGTTGAATTTGATCACCAGGCCTTCATTATATTTTATTATTATTATTTAATTACCTTCACAAAATAATTCATCATTATGATTAAGTGTTTAGAGTGCTTATTTTTGGGCGAAAAAAAGTAAGCGGTGACGTCATCAGCCCACGCTCAAAATTGATCAACTTTACTAGCTTACCGTACTTCCGCTTTAGGTCTAAAAATTCTTTTTGCAATCTCTAATGCCACATTTTATCTGTTAAATTATACCAATTCTTCCTTTCTAGCATTTAGAAAAGAGGAGTTATGAGCGTTTGAAAATGACACCAAAAGCGTCTGAAAATTTTTCTGTCCTAACAGTTTGAGGAACGTAATTTTGCATTGAAAAAAAAAAGTTTTAAGTATAACTTTAAAGCATTAGCTAAAACTTTGTATAACATCAAAGGCAATTTATTGGTAGTAACCTTTCTTTAAATTTCTAAAGTGGGGTGTGGGAATTCAACGATATATTTTGTATAAATAACACAAACTTTAATAAAACAATCACACAACATAAACTGAACTATGAAATGCAAAACACAAGTCCAAGAAGATAAAAAATATTTTAACTTATGTTAGTATAAAAAAGTGAACTTTAATAAGCACTTCCTTTATATTATTATTTTTACAATCTTCCTCACTTTTCAAATTTCAAAGTTTCGGAGTAATGCCCCATCTTTAGGAATAGAACCCACAATTCATTGATCAGCTAAAAATCATTTACACCATTACTGTATATCCTATTTAATTTTTTTTTTAAATAAAAATATTGAAATAACTGAATTTTTTTTTTAAATAAGAACTATTTTGTTTCCATTAATAATTGCAAAAACCGAGATGTCAACGAAACATAAATATTTCAGAAAATATTCACTCAAATAATTACATACAGAGTTAATAGGTTCTCCAAATTGCCACCAAGAGATAGTAATTAAACCGAGAAAATTTTACGAGGCTCTAGGATACATTTGTTAACAAGCTGCAGTCAATTTACTGAAGGACAATACAAAATTATTTTAGTATAATAGTAATAATAAATGGGAAATAGAAAAATAGACTTTATAAAAACCAACATAATTTAAACAATCTTAGTTGGATATAATTGTTTTTTTTTAATTCAATTGTGAATGAGAATTGAAAAGAGCAAGTGACCACAAACATCTACAGGAACTACAATTTTCTATAGCCTCTTCTTACTATGCTGTCCCCACTGCAGTAGCCATCTCAAATTACACCGAACAAACTATAGCTACATACACATGCTGCGAGAACTAATTCGGCATATTGTCTATCATAGAAGTGTTGAGCAGCGAATTCATTTTTAATTTAAAATAATTGAGGAGTTTTCTTTCAAAAGTCCATATATCCACTTTTGGAGAACTATTACAAAAAAAAAAATTAGTATGGAGACATCTCATAGAGCTAAAGCAATTTTTTATTGAAAATGTTAATTTGTAACACTTATTTGATAAAGGAAAGTTTAAGATTTGAAATGAATTGAATAATATTTTGCTATAGAATATTAATTCATCAAAAAAATCTTGGTTTTTGAGAAGTGGATATATTAACTGTTGATAGAAAAATCCTCAATTTATGATTCTGCAGTGAATTTGTTTTTTACAATTAAAATTATTATCCCAAAAATAAATAGTAGGTTTTGAAAGCAGTGGTTCAAACTTCTTAAATGGGTTACTAAAACTCACATGTCATATAATACGTTCTTAAACATATCAATCGGTTACGTTTCTTAACATGAATATTAAACCATAGTCCTTTAACATAGCGTTAAAATTTAACAGAACATCAAAATGTACATTATTAATAAAAGAAAAGAAGACCAAACAAAATTGACTAAGAGGATCGATATTGAAATTCAATTAGGAGAATAATTTTAAATAACAATTAGATAAGTCCTGCATTCAGGGACACCCACACAACTCACCTCTTTTATATCATCCTTCTAACCTCGATTCCCCCACTATTCCATTTTTTTTAAAACTATATTTATTTTTAACTAAACCATTAAGGGGATGTGGCCAAATACAGTCCTCTTTAGCCAAATTCGAAATTTCAAATATTGAACTTAAAGTAATATTGAAGTTTAAAAATCCAAAAAAATTAATAGAAGCAGCTCTGTTCTATACAACAGATGTTGGTATCTTTATTGTGCAGAACTAAATAATCTTCCCTCTGAGTAAACAAAAAAAAATACTTACTAAGTGTTATGGTTTCAAAAGATAGGCCCTAATTTCGTTCCCCAATTAAAATCATATTTTACTACTTATTTGAAGTCAGGGGCATTTAAATAAAGAGAAATAACTCCCCAAAACGAAATTTATTTACATTAAAACATTTAAATTATTGATTATTTTATTAAAAAATGTGGCAATTCATTGTAGATTAGAATACAATTTTTAATCGAAAACAGAAAGGGGGGGGGGCGGAATAACATAAACAAATGGGAACGAATTTCAGAATCCTTATAATAACGGATAAATATAAATATGTCTCTGGGGCGAGTGAAAAGTCATGAGGGGGACGGATTTAGGCCTCGAACTGGGGCCAAACAAGGGCTTTCTCGGCCTTAATGAGTAAACGTACAGATCCCAGACAGTTTGAACATGAAAACAATACTCTATTATACGAAATGTAATGATAAAATAAAAAATATCTTACCTTGATACACCAGAACAACGTTTTGAATTTGAACTTTAACCAGCTTCTTCTTGTTCTATTATTGAAAAATACTGAGCCAAAACAGAAACCGTCACAACTATTTTACTATCAACAGTCAACTGGGTGGTACTGCAGTATTTCAAGAATTTTTCCGCAGGTAGTAGCAATTTCAACGCTAGATAACCGGGAGAGGGAGGACGAGTTTAGGCGACTCACAGTGGGGCAGGTGACCTCAATTTGTGGCATAAATTAATGGATGCAATTTTTACAACAAATTATCACGTAAATGATCTGTGAATGACCTATAAAATAATCTATAACCTCTGTTGTTTCAGTATTAGGCACTGAAGTCCTATAATTTAGGAGCCAGGTCCTAGAATAAAATAAAAAAAAAATCTGTTTATTTAAAAATATTATTGGTTTATATTAATTATATTTCATATTATATTAAATTGGTTTATATTAAATTATTTTATAAATATAATTTGTGTGTTTCTGTTGGCCATGGAGATCTTTGGCGGCACGATGTGGTCTTCTTATTGATATTTTATCGTTAGCGGGAGCACGGACAGCCTGGAGAGGGTCACCCAACCTCACGTTGCTACGAAACATGGTTTCCATGGTGCAGCGACGGGCTACCCATATCTCCATTACCAGTCCCTTTGAGACCAATTCGACAGTGTCCTTTCCCACCGACTCATTCGGGTTTAAGGACAGTGACAAATCGGTCTGGATCTGCATATATATATATACTCGTATATATATTTTTAATAGCACTATTTTCTTGGAGATGTCTGAAGCCTAGCCTATATTTTTTCGTTCTGGTAGGAATGGTCTGCCCAGAAAGATGCATATTCATCTGAGTTGCATATGCTAACTCCCCACGACATCTACAAGCACGTAACTCCTCAGTCGTCTTCCGCTTTCTTCCCTCGGCACACTCTGAAAACATCTGTGCTGGCCGTCCAACCTTTTTAACAATTAGCAAATTTACATAATTGTTCAGTTTTTCATAACCCTCTAGCCACATAGAAATCTTTAAAACGAGTCTATCTTCTGACCGGTTACCTTCCAACCATTTGTTCATAAATTTGGAGAAAAAAAAATTATGTTGTATGGAAAAGGTCTGGCAATTTATTTTCGGGTCAATTTGTATGTTCAGAAATGACTTATTCAAGATGTTCTGACTTCTCCGCCATAGTTTTCTTATTTGATGACTTGCTTATGTCGTATAATTCCCTCCTTGATATAAAATAGAACTGGAATCAGCAGGATTAGCTAAAAAGACAAGTCGGGTATTAATTGCGTTTTTATGAAATGTTTTACATACGATCAAAAATATCGGAAGAGGGAAATTTCGGACAAGATTTCTACCTCGACCCTCATAGACAGATAAATGCTGAATAAAGAAACGTAAAAAAGTTAGCGGAGAACTTTTTTAAAGTTTTTCCAAAGTTGATTGAGATGACTTAATTTTAACGGCATATCCTATAACGGATTTATCCTAACTCGCCAAACAATATTTATGAAAGATAAAAATTGATAAAATATGAAATTTAATTACTTACAACATGAGGCACTATCCATATTAGTTAGGTTTAAAAATTACAAAAACTCAGTTGAAATTACAAAAACTCAGTTGCATGTAGTACCAGTGTGGGATCCGGCAACTCCTGCTGTGTTCAAACATCAATAAAAAATCTTCAAAAAGGAACATCAAATTTTTGGATTTATGCCAGGTTTTGGGACGTCCTGCCCCACTATACGGCAGGACGGTCTTTGGACACATACTTTAAAAAAAATAGATTATTGTTATACTTTAATTAAATTAGTTTTAATTAACTTTCTTGAATGCTGCATTATTTATTTCAAACCCGATTAATTGTATTGATCTTACTTGTTGGTCTGTTTTAGTAAAAAAGAAATTAAGAAAAATTAAAAATTGATATTAATTTGAAAAATGGGCCAAACTTTTGTCTAAGTTCATTATTTAACAACACCAATATGTTAACTATAGCAGTTAGGTCATCCTTAATATCGCTAATTTATTAGTAAAAAATTTACTATACCTTCAAATAGTTTAACACTTTCAATTGTCAACACTTTTGTACTTAGTTCGAACTTGTAAAGAAAGAAAACTGCTATTGCTGTTACTGTTCAAAATGGCAAGTAGTTTGTAACTAACTGAAAGGAAATAAAAGTTAAAAGATAACAGAATTAATTACTAATCATTTCTGTTTAGAACGAGTAATGACGATTTAAATTGGAAATTACTATTAGAAAATAAAGTAAAGTAATTACTGCAGATCCGCGCAGTAAAAAATAAAGATTCACGAGAAATATATGATTTCATTTAAAAACAATTTTATATATATATATATATATATATATATATATATGTGTGTGTGTGTGTGTGTGTGTGTGTGTGTGTGTGTGTGTGTGTGTGTGTGTGTGTGTGTGTCTGTGTGTCTGTGTCTGTGTCCAACACGAGGAGAGGAACGGCCCAAGAACGTTTTCATTATTGGCAAAATCTACAAAACATAATATTTATTCCACTTCCTTTTAGTAAAAAAAAAAAAAGTAAGTAAATCGGAAACAGATTCCAGCAAATAATAGCTGTACAAACATTATTAAATACAATGGCAAAACTCATAGGTTAATACTATTATTTTTTATTAATATTTTTTTAACGTTACAAAATACAAAATAACCTTTAAAATAATAGTCTATAAATTGAAGCAATAATTTATAGGGGTGGTTGGTACATTTTCAAGGAACAGGGTCAAAACGGCAATAAAGTAGAACCTAAATGAGTTTCAGCTTTTATCACTTTTTCTTTTTCCTTGCCCTCCGATTTTTATTTACTCCGATAAAATAGCGTTTTCACACAATAATTTCACACTTATCAAAAAGTATGTGTATTGAACTTACTCCCACGGGTCTGATGTCCTGACAACTATTACGGACACCTACCTATCTACGTACGCTAGCTTTTTATTATATAGAATAAAATACACATGAAAATAAAGCAAAATTGATTCATAAGTTGTATTCAAAACTAATAGTAATAGTTTTAACTGTCTTTAGCTCTAAATAAAATTCACTAAAATAGTAAAAATTTAGTCCATTAAGAAGAATATTGAATTATTTATTTAATACAAATATTATTTATTATTATTATGTTCACGGTTGTAGAAGAAAACAAAAGATTTTCTAAAGTACAATCATTCATTTATCAAATCTTTTCCGGTACGCTCAAGCACTCCAGTAATCTTAAGTACTCAGCTGCGTTCCAGCCCGCTGAGGAATTTTGTCCCTTTAACCTTCCATCAACCAAGTCCCAATAGTCAGACCTATAAAATGGAGAATCAGTTTAAGGTATGTATTTAAAATTTAATTGGCCTGTAAAAGGATGAAATAAAATGAATCATTCCGTTCAGTAATGACGGATTTAGAAAATATTAGCCAAAGATCTGATTCCGTGTAGTTACCAATCATACAATAATACAACTCTGCCAAATCTCAATTAACTTACTGTATCTTGTCTAAATTTAAAACTCGGTTAATTGGAAACCAACATAGTCGTGCGGAGGCAAACATCGCCTGAGTTGTGGATTGCCTGTAATAATCAAATCAAATCATAACTCGGTTAGCATCGTCTCTGTTAAAGCGATGCCGGCTCACGGAATATATGTTTTTTTTTTCTTCCTCACTACCTAAGGTAGAGAAGCTTGGTGTTAATGCAGACATTGAAAAAAAAAATATGTCTTCAGAATCGAACATTTCCATTCGCGTTTTACGTTTTAGACATCAAGGAACAAATTTGGTCTCGTGTCTGTCCGTCTGTCCGTCGTGAAATCCATGTGACGGGCATATCACCTACTACCTTTAATCCGATTCTAGTGAAATTTTTAGGGATTGTGCGGGTTAGTTCTTAGATGGTCCCATATCAATTTTATCAATTCCCATCAACTACTTTCACTTAAGCATGTCCAAAGGTATTTTCCTTGACACGTCTATATTTCGAAAACGGCTCTACCGATTTCGCCAAAAATTGGAGAAAATAGGCTGTTAAGAACGCTGATTCCGAATTTATTATCGGATTTATCACCGCGCATGCGCGTTTCGATTTACTTTTATGAAAGTTTTATTTTATGTAGGAATCGAGACTCTATAGACTGTAGCGCCAGAACGGCTAACACGGTTTTGATGAAACATTCCTAAAATCTTATCCTTAAAACACTTTTATTTTCTTATATAGCGTATCCCCGAGAAAAACTATTATGTAGATAACAAAACTTCGTTCGCGCATGATTCAAAAAGTATTCAATTTTTGAATGACCACTACGAACTCGCTCACAAGGTAATTTCCTTGAGGCCGTGATAGCCGAGAGTGTTAAGGCGTCGCCTTGGCAATCCCGAACTGCTACGGCACCGGTGCGGGTTGAAATTTATTTCGTGGCAGCCCCACATAATGAATCTCAACCTTCCCACTCTGGTTAGAATAGGTTGGTAACCTGTAGGATAACCCGTCCTGTATGCCTTAATAGGATAGGAAAGGACCTCAAACCCCAATAAAAAAAAAAAAAAAAGGTAATTTCCTTTAAATCAAAAAAAAAAATCCTTCAAACCGGACCTGTATTAGCAGAGATAAAGTGTTTAGATCTTGGTATACACGCTCATTTGGAAGATAATTTAAATGTCTGCAAAGTTTGATATACTTAAAAAAAAAATCTTAATCGGATTAATATTAGCGAAAATATATCAAACAACTTTTGTTTTGTACTTCCAGCCAAAGCGGTAAGGAATTCCGTTTGATATACCTGATATTTTAAATGTTTTTTTTCGATCGCGCATGCTCGTTTCCATTTGCTTTTATTTTTTTAAAAGTTTCCTTCAGCACAGGGATCGTTCATTAGGTAATCGAGGATTCTGGTTCCGTTTTTTGAACCGGGTTTGAGATCGCGCTTGCGTATTTTGATATACTCTAATTGTTGAAGTTTTCTTCGATTTAGGGATCGTATTTTTGGTAATCAAGGGTTCTGAATCTGTTTTTTAATCGGATGTTTCATCGCGCAAGCACCTTTTGAACTTCTTTTTTTTTGAGTAATCTATATGTGTCCGAAATATGTCGAGATAATAAATTAAAACATTTTTTTTTTCTTATGTAGCTTACAAAAAATAGTGAGGAAGCTGTACTGACCTACTTGGCAGACGTTTTTCTCATTTGCGTATGCATATTGAATATAGATATATAGCGACAAAAACGTCTTTTAAAGCTTCGTGACATCAAATAGTACCCTACTCCATAGTCGAAACCACTCTGGGCATTGGTAAATTATACAGGCAAGCTTATCAAAAGATTGCCAGGGCCAAATATCGACGATAAATCATAGATTCTAGCTGATCTAAGGCTCCTGTCACATATTGCTTATAAAGTCTAATCACCGATCCGAGAACTACTAAAGGCTCTGTATGGTTATTCATGAGTAGAATTAATCAACCATTTATTTTCCCTAAGAGGATGAAGTGATTATGTGAAGAATGGTAAATTACAGAGCGCTCTGCCTACACTCCCTCGCAAGGGATCGGAAATCTATAATAGCCAAAGGCACCACCACCAGCACAATATTCTAATTGCCCCAGGCAAACGATATCTTAGAATTAACATTACACTGTCTTGTCCCTATTTGCAAAGCTTTTTAACGGACAGTAAAACCTCGTATTTGATCTACTGATTATCCGGTTCGTATTTTTAGACATTTCTTTTATTTTTAATGTTCACATTGTATAATAATTTCTAACTATAATAGCAAGAACGTAACTATGGATAAATACGCCAAATATTTTATTTTTATTTTGATTCAATGTACAATTCCTGTATAGAGTATATTATAAATTATAGTAATAAAATAATGGTTAAATTTAAGAAAGGTTTACTAGAGTGTCATATTGGCGTTGATTGACTTATCAGCTATAAATAACTTTTATAGTAATTAACGGTAAGTCTAATTATTTAAGGATTATGTTTTGCTTATTAATCATATTGCCCGGACTATCCGGATTTTCGATTACCCGGATTACTGTACTTGAAAAGAATTTAAAAATGTTTAACTTTTAAAAATTAACAATGAGCATGGGCCGTATTCTAGAATCTTGCATAATCATGAAGAATTTTACAATAAACTCTTATTTAACAAACATAATAATTTAAAATTATATAAAGGTCGGAAAGCGACGAATAAAATGTTATCCGATATCAATTAAAAATTCAAATTATCTCCCCAAAATGAACTAATTTTTAATAAATCAGTTCTGAGACCTATCTTAATTTGCCTGTCCCAATTTGGAGCTTCAACATGAAAAAATTACAAGTATTCTAAAATAAATGCCTAAATATAATAAAAATCATGCCAACCCTATAAGGGTCCATTAACACATGTCCGTGGAAGGTCAGTACAGTGACAACTCCATGTTTCCGTATCAGTGAAAAATTATATTCTTCTGAGGATTAAAATGGAGGGGTTCCCACATATCCAGCGCAGCTCAGTGGACAATACTGATACTGATCCTCAGAAGAACGTCATTTTTCATTGATACGCCACGGAAATGTGTAAATGAACCCTGGTGGCAGAAATAGACAATTAATTATACGAAAACTACCACTCACTGATACAAGCATAAGCGAACTTAACATATACTCATTTTAACATTGCCGAATAAGTGAATTCGAATTTTTTGTGTTGGATTTTTTTTTGTTACTACTTGTTTAATTTCACCATTAAATTAATTATATGTTTGTAAGAAGTTGTTATAAATTTAATTGTAAAAGGGTTGATTCCGAATCAATTATAATTTTTTGTCTATATTGCTTTATAGGGAAAAAAACCATTTACCACATATATATAGCATTTCCACGACAATTGTAACCCATTCCAAATCAATTGTTACCTTTTCCAATTCAATTATAACCTTTTCCATTTCAAATGTAACTTTTTCCATTTCAGTTGTAACCCAATCGGATATGAATTAATTCAAAATTATTTATTTTATTATTGAAAAATAATTATTTTAATTACATTAATGACTTTTAATTTCGGCATATTCTTTCGACATTTCTTTCGTTTATTAGATAATTGATATTAAGTGCTAATTTCAAGTAGGTAGTTTAAATAAATTTGTTGTTTATTTATTTTTAAATGTTTATTATTTTTTATTTATTATTTAGTTGGGAGAGGGTGGATTTCATCGATTTGGTAATCGTTCATTAGATTTTCGAAGTTGTTAATGTCAAATTTACTACGGAAATTTTGTGCGGCCACGAATATTTCTACTTAATTATTAGTTCTTCTTTTATTGTTTTATTCGTTTACTAAATTTTCAAGGGAGATTTTTCCGAATTCACTATCGGATTTCCGATCGCACCAGCGCATTTCGCTTTTCCGTTAGTGTTGGTGTTTTCTATGGTATAGGGATCGCAAATACGATTTTCAAGGGTTCTGATTCCATTTCTTGAATTGAATTTAGGATAGCGCGTTGCTCATTTCGCTTGTCCGTTGCTATTGAAGATTTCTATGAAGAAGTGCGCTGGCGCAATCACAATTCCCATTAACAAAATCGAATCAGAACCCTCGAAAACCAAATAATCGATTTCCATACCAAATAAATGTCAACTGTAATAGTAATTTGAAATGCGCATGCTCAATAAAAAAATCAATTTAAATAACGGGATCAGAACCTTCGAAAACCTTATGAACTATCCCTATATCATAGGAAACTCTAACAATAACGGAAATGCAAACCGCAATGTGCAACCCAAAATCGAACTGAAAAAATGGAATCAGAACTCTGGATAGCCTAATAAATGATCCCTTTATCACAGAAATCTTCAATAGCAACGGAAAAGCGAAATGCGCATGCGCGATCCTGGATCCAATTAAAAATATGGAATCAGAACCGTTGAAAACCTTATAAACGAACCCTATATCATAGAAAACTCTAATAGTAACGGAAATACAAAACCCGCATGGTAAATCCAAAATCGAACTAAAAAAATGGAATCAGAACCCTCGATAACCTAATAAACGATCCCTTTATCAGAGAAATCTTCAATAGCAACGGAAAAGAAAAATGCGCATGCGCCATCCTAAATTCAATTCAAGAAATGGAATCAGAACCCTTAAAAACAGTATTAGCTATCCCTATATCATAGAAAACTCCAACAGTTACGGAAAATCGAAATGCACATGCGTAATCGGAAATCCGATAGTGAATTCGAAAATAGCGCCCTTGAAAACCTAGTAAACGATATCCATACCGAAGAATTTTGAAAACTAAAATTTAGTAGAAATACTCGTGGCCGCAAAAAATTTTGGTAGTAAATTTGACATTAACTTCGAAAACCTAATGAACGATCATCAAATCGATGAATTTTTCAATAATAAAATAAATAATATTGAATTAATTGAATATTGTCAGGACACGGATCGGGCAAACCTAGATTCTATAACAGAGAAGCTGACACTTCAAAAGGCTTTGGTGAAATGTGATGGGTGACCACGATACTAACCACATCTCTTTCTTATAAAACCTTTGTTCAACAGTAAATTGCAACTCGCGATCTGATTCCCAAGATGACGGATTCTTCTATCTTAAAGTTTAGAATTCGCCAAGATCTTGAAACTAAGAATATATTGAAAGTTTTCAAATTTATTTGTTTAAAAAAAATTTATTCAACTGTAATTGCAAGTGGTGTTTGAAATTTGTAAGATAACCTCATTTAAAACAAAAACAAAAATTTTCGAACTAAAAAAAAAATATAACTCCATATTTTTCAAATTAATTTTTTTTTTTTTTTTACTATTATGTCAGAAATACTGAATAAATTAATAATTTGGTCTATAAAGCTTAAAATAGCATTTTTATCAACAAAACTAATTACGGTTGAAATCAACTTTCTCCTTTTTTCTGAGCTAGGTCCTAACTATTTTCTTATCAAAACACCAATTGCTATTAACAAAAAAAAAAAAAAAAAATGAATCCCATAAATAAAAAAGTAAATACTGATAATTTTGAATAAAATACTGATTGCATTTTTTTTTAATTACCCAAGATACACCTAGGTAGAAAACAAAAAAATTGACAAATAATGAAATTGAAGTTGTAAGCGCAAAGCTGTAACTCGGAGCATGCGCAACTAAACAGAGTAACTGGTTGCTACCGGTTACAGTGATCCGCTACTACTCTGTAACTGGAATCAATCAAATCATTAACTGTAAAAAATAACTTCACGGAAGATTCAATGTAAATATATTTTTAATTCTTTAATTTTCATCTATGTTGTTTTAAAATGGATTAAAAAAAATAAATAATTGAAGTTCCAGGATCATTGGAATATTTAAAATTCATTAATCATAACATATTTACAGCAAACATATGGAACGGCTCTACTTAAACATAATCAAATAAAATTAAACGAAAGGAACATAGGACAAATAGATTATTAATTATACTTATTAAAAGTACAATAAGATGAAAAATTGAATACAATTATGAGTGATCATAGGATATTTTTTTTTAAATTCTAGTACAACTAAAAGGTCGAAAACCGCATTTTAAACATAATTAAATTTTCAAACGAACTTACTAAACATATACATATATAAATAATTGTATAGATATCTATTATCATATTAACTTTAGCCATATTATACATGACGTAAACTCTATTCTGATATATACATCTTATATGAAATATATTGTTTTAAAAAAATATTTCAGTACTACTTCTATATAGTGGAACACCAGCCTCAGATCATAGGACCACACTGTACATGCCGAAAGTAGAATCAGGTATTGCATTATATTCATTTACATAAAATAATGCATCTTAATTTCTATTTATGAGGAAAAGTAATGCCACTAACTCTTATTAAATTTAGTTAAGACACATTACTTATTTCCATTAAAATTTCATTTAAAATCGATTGTTAAAGATAAAAGACCCTTTGATCTAAGGCTTGAGCCCACCCGCCATGTTGAAGGAGCTAAAGTGAAGTACTACGTTGTTTTTTTTTTTTGTTTTTTTTAATATTAAAATACAAGTAAATCTGAAAAAAAATATAATTGTTTCAAACTATCCATATTCTCTGAAAATATGTGTATAAAATTATCTAGATTAATGTTTATATATAATTAATGAATCCACTGGATTTTAGTGAACTTGTAACCTTTCAAACTTCTTTATTTTCTTTATTGCTTAAGTTAACGCCGTTTCGGACAGAACTAGTCCATTTTCAAGTATACAAAGATAATCTACAACAAATTTTTATCTACAATAAACAAATCTTAATAAATATTATATAATAAATAAATTTTCTCTATTATCTTCAACTATTATTTAAAAATTACGTATCACTTATCTTCACTAAAAACATCTCATAACATCATTATTGGTAAAATAATTTAGAAGTACCCAAATGAAATATTTATAATTAAAATTTATTTCATAATAAATTTCATAAAGGTATCTGCATATTGTCTTCAATGCTTCTTATCTGATCCAAATCTGGATTATTGTCATTATTTTTCAAATAAAATATTAATTTTATATGTCCTGTAAACAATAAGCTATACGTTCATTCCATAACCTTTCATCACAATTAACTGAGCTATATATCAACGTTTAATTATAAAGAAAGACACGTATGGATAATACATCTATAAATCATCAAGATAACATGCTGTAATAAATATTATTATATTATATGTAATTTCATTTACAAAGGTTATTGATCTGTTTAATTTTAGCAATAAAAAATAATTCTTAGGAAGTGATCAAAGAACTTTTAATCATAAAAATGATTCACTGTTCAAGATATATTTATTAAGACAAAAAATATTAACTAAAATCTTGAAACTTATTGATGCAAATATTTAAATATATGAAAAATTCAAATGTATTAAAAGGTTGAAATTTTAAAACTCACTGCCGGTTAAGA